>PVKE010014364.1:0-35082 GCA_004027555.1 Craseonycteris thonglongyai
TCTGGGTGGTGGGCACATAATGCGATGCATGGGTGATGTGATGTGGACTTGTACATCGGGAAACTATCTAATTGTTACCAACCAATGTCACCCCATTAAATTTAACAATAAAAAAAACACGTTAAATTTTTACTAGACATTGTATGTTTAACAATAAACTTGCAAATGTGTATTGTTAAATATAAAAATATAAAGTAATAGACACAAATAGTCTGAATATTTTCTATCTCAAAATAAAAGGGATATTGACAAATCCCTATTAAAGTGTACTTTCAATGTACTTCTCTCAATTATTCATTTACCTAAGTATACACAAAATTGGTGAGAATAATGCAATTAATAAGGTTGAAATTATGTATATAAATAGTATTACCTGACTAAGTATAATTCTTGGGTGATCAAATAGCAATATATCTGTTCTGGCGTATTTTCATTCAATGTATGATTTAAAAACATGTACACATAGTCACATAAACTTTATATAATCTATGACATATATTGTAATTGTGTTTTTATGTATTAGTACATATTTCTGTATTTAGGTATGTTTAATTTAGTCATACCTACTTCAGTATAGTCAGTAATAATTATCAGTGGAGCATTGTTTTTTAATTTATAATTTAAAAATATTTTATCTTATATATGTATAGTTTTAAAAGCAAGTATACGTTTTTAACAAGTTTGAAAATTTTAATGTTCATTCACTTCTTTCCCTAAATTAACCAATGACCATTTGTTACTGTTTTCCATAAGTTGTATATATAAAAATCAAGGTATAAATTTCAGGCTTTTAATATCAGCATTTCTTACATGAAAGGAACTTGGAAATGACTTCAGATCATTCTGTTGGTGATAATTTGAACTTGCTTTTTATTACAGTATGATAGTTTTTGTCTTATTGTTTACTTTTTATCGTTCCTGAATCAAGAAACAAGAAGATAATGTGAATGTACTTACTTTGTAGTTGAGGTTCAGATGTTCAACTCAACAAAGGTTAGGCACAAGATAAATCAGTATGCTATGAAATAACCTCATAAACTCAAGATGCTTGCTAGGCCTCTAGAGAGTTGGTTTACAAGTTTCTCAAAATCTCAATGACAGATATTCTTGTTTTCTTGAGTTTAAGGTACTCTTGTTTGTGAATGTATTTTATAGTTTAGAGAACTGTACTTCAAATTCTAACTACAATAGAGAGTACTTACTGAGACAAAAGTGATGTATGTATTTTTAGAGTCCTTTTGTAGTGCTGTTCTTGATAGTTTTACATTTTCTTAGTTTGTTCTTTATAATAAATCTTAATTAGAAGTGTTCTTTTAAAAATGAAACTAAAATTTTGAGAAGGAAAAGTACTTTAAAAGGCAGAACTTCTTGAATTCACTAGCTCATTAAATTAGAAATTAAAAGTAGAGGAAACTGACAAGGGAATTGGAGCTTACCATGGAATTACTTTCAAAACTAAACATGAAAGTAAAACTGTGTCAAAATCATAATTAGTATTTGCCCTTGAATTGTCCTTGTTAGCAGAAGTAGAACAGTAGAAAATACTGCAGAGAAGCATTGGCTGGAAATGTGCATTTCATAACCATTAAATTAGAACCACCTTAGTGGAATATAATTAAGAGAGTCTATAATCTCTGTGGTTTCAGAAAAAAAAAATCAGAGCACATCTTGTTCTACATTTCTGACTTGAATCATGGAATCAGTTAAACTTATACAATTCACGGTTTCATTGTTACTAATTAAATGTTGTCTAGGAAATAAATTATTAAAAATCTTCTAAATGATCCAGTTTTGGTGAGCCTAAAAGACAGTGTGGGTCATCACTTACTTTGGTGGGTCATTTCCAGTTTGGGTATTTATAGTTTGAACCCAGTGGATGTTACAGGGAATTTATGGAGAAGCAGCAGAACTGAATAGACACAGAATGTCTGAAATTTGCCTTGCCATCCTGGGGAATTTTCATTGCCTTGACCATTTTAAACTATGCTAGTTTTCCTATTCCCACACTTCCTCCAGTGCAATTTATCACTTGCTTTTTTTTTGTTGTTAAAAATAATGCTACCTATTTCTGTAGTACACATGTTGGACAGGACAAAAAGAAAGTTTATTTGTATGGAATCCAGTATTTTGTGTCTTTTGTCAAATCAGGGGCAAATTTTAAGGGTGACGAAGGTTTGATCAATGTGTGATTCTTTTGTACTACCCCTAGTGGTTGTATAAAATTCTTCTCATCTCTTTATTCAACCTTTCCCATATTCTACTACTGATTATATAGTAGAAGTATTTTACTTATCCTCATATTGTCATGTCTTTTCCACCATTTAGTTATATTATTATAACGCTTCTCACAAGGCACAGGCACTTTCTCAATTCATGACCCAACCAGGTTTTACTAACTAGGTAGTAGTTGCCATAACCTCAGATAAACAGGTTCTTGGGATGGCTTACAAGCGTGTGATTTCAGCTCCAGGAATTAAAGAGGACCTGGCAAGCAGCCTGCATAACTAACACACAGGAAATCTTCAGGAGAGCTGCAGCGCTGAAACGGAAATAAAATTGTCTTATTAAAACATTGATCTGAAAATGCTGAGCAGTAAGGTAAAAATGAAGTCTGAGGCAAATGAACCCAGACTGAAGAAGTAGGTTTGGAATAAAAAAAAAAGGTATGTCCAAGATATCTCTTAAATAACGTATATATGTTTTATATGGGAAAGTCTCAGCTCTCTTGAAGGAAGGGAAATCTTAGAGTAGCTGAGCTGATTTCGGTTTCTTTTAGGGGGAGATTTTAACTGCAGGGGTATAATAGCATAGTGCCATCGAACCTTGTTTGGTAATTAAATACTCAGAGCAAATCCATATGGTATATGAAACCACTGTAGTGAGGCAGTAGATAGATCTCATCAATGTGTAATAGAGAGAACTCACAAAAATCCACTGAATTTAGAAAGTGTTCAAAGTCAAGTTACAAATAGCTGATTTCTTCCTCTTTGCATTGGAGAAAATAATGATCTATTTGATCAGAGTTCCAGAGAAAAATTGGTAAAGCTGTATTTCTTATATTTTAAATGAGAATCAGTTATTAATTTCCTTCAAACTCTTCAGACCCTTTTAATTCCCCACATTGGGAAATGTTGAAATGATAGAGTAAGTCAAGTGATATGCATTAGCATCATATGATCAATTCTCTGTATTTTAATTAATTGCACTTAAATGATACTCTTTGTCATTAAAGTATCTTGGAATAAGGGTTTAGGACAGTGAGGGAGCAATGTTGGAGGCCTTGACCTTATTCTTAAAAAGTTGGCTTGGGCCAGATTTGTAATGACCAAAAAGACAGTTTGAGCACAGTGTATATCAATTTGTCAGGACTCCTATAACAAAGAACCAAAACTGGGGATGCTGGGATGGCTCAGCTGGTTAAGTGCTTGTTTTGCAGCCCTGTGGTTCTAGGATTGAGTCCCAGCCCTGGCCTGTGCTGACCCATATGCCAAACTGGGGTGTGCTTCTCATGGGGGGACCCCCAGTAGTTCCTGCCCTGCACTGCCCCACACCCACCTGTGTAGTGAAACTGTAGAAAACTAACGACACACGACTATGGAGACTGCTCTGGGCTCTCCCCCTTCTCTCTGTCTGTCTCTGTCTCTGTCTCTTTCTGTCTCTGTGTCAAAAACAATACAAAAAATAAATCTTCAAAATAGAATCTAAAAGCACCTTCAGCCCTAAAGAACCGAGTCACAGTAACACAGAGGGAAACAGTAAGTGTGTCTGAAATACTTCACACCCTGTCATGGAAAGAATCCCAGCATGAAGCGAGATGTGCCCCCCTCCCCCCACCAGTCCCATCCTTTAGCCTCAGTTCCCCACCCACTGTGGCTATTCACTCAAAACGGCTTGGGACCTAAGAGAATACCTGCAAAGTCAGTGGGGAGCTTGGATGACTTAAACTTTAAATTGTAAATTGTATCACTTCATGAAAAATTGAACGTGTTCATTAGCCGATGCAGGAGGCTGTGGCACTGTGCTTGAGTCCCGTGGGTGCCGGGATGAGCCCCAGTTCCTGCCCTCCGGGAGTTGGGCAAGCAGTGGGGGGGGGGGGGCTGGCTCGGGGAACCATGCAATGATCGTGCAGTGTGGTCAGCACAAAGACAGAGCTGTCATTGTGTGATATGAGCCTCCAACCTAAGCCCCAGTCACAGCCTCATCACATCATAGCTGGAAACGGGGTGTGGCGTAGTATCTCATGGACTGTTATATTTTCTTACAACTCAGGCCAACACTGACATCAAACCATGGTTTGTCAGTCCTCTCGCTTTATCTGTTCTTTGTTTCTTAGCCCAAATGTGACCCAGGAAATCGCACCAGGGACCTATCAGATGTTCTCCCTCAGAGGTGCTCATGTGATCTCACTCGTTGGTATCCATTCCCTGCTTTAATGATGTCAAGTAAGGCCACACCTTGGTATTGCTGGAGGACTGACTTCAGGACCCCAGCATTTGTCAAAACCCTCAAGTCCCTTCGATAAAATGGAGTAGTGTTTGTATACAAATTGCATGTGTATCCAGGCTACAGCAGGGCATGCCTACACACCCCAATTCATGTGGATTCAGCATAGTGCTTGGTGCATAGCAGGTTCAAGTTTTGTCTTTTGTAACTTTCTGGGAGTCCCCCACCCACCCCCCATCCCCCAAATATTTTCAATCTGCAGTTGGTTGAATCTGCAGATGCGAAATCTGCAGATGCGAAACCTGCAGATAGGGAGGGTGGACTATAGCCACTACTCGCTCATGGAAACTGAGACTCAGTGGTTCCCTTTCTCAAGTAGGGGAAAGCATTTTAATGTACAAAGTAACAATCTGTTATATGAATGATAGTTTTTAAAACTTCCTCTCAGCAAAGAAGGTAATTTTATTTAGAAGGTTTTAGCTGCTACCATAAGACTTCTTTATTCATAAAAAAAGGCAACAATGCAGGTTGAATTTTTTGTAAAGCAATAATTCTATATTGTAAAAACATAATGTAATAAGGATATAAGAATGCTCTGCAAATATAAAAATTTGTGTTGTAGAATATTTGTAGTAATATCATGGATAAAGGCTCCTAGCATACCTAAAGGGAAACTGTGTACATAAGATAGGATTTTTATAAAGTTTATATTACTATCTATGTGTACATTAAAAAGACGAGAAGAACTTCCCCAACTGCTACAATGGTTATTTCTAGATAAAGGAATTATAGTTTTTTGTTTTGTATTTTTTTGTTTTTTAACTTGTTGCAATTAACACCTATCATATTTTAAATTTGAAGACGGTGCTTTTTAGCCTTTTAGTTGGGTAAATAAATAAATTCCCCTCAGAGGAAAACAGAGAGACTGATGTAAATGGTTAATGCAGATATGATTGATCAGTTCTTGCCCAGAATGAATAGCACGAGGGAGGGTCTGCTTTCCAGGGTCCCTGGTGGGGATACCCCTTACACCTTACACGGTTGGGGCAAAGGACAGTGTTGGATAACAGTGTTTAGATGTGTCTTTGATGTCCTGGGCCATCATTCTGGGACAGCCCAGCAGTGGAAACAAGAGATGGTGCTGGCAGTTCTGGCCCTCGCTGGCCTTGGTGCCCCCACCGTGGGGCCCCGCTGCGCTACCCAGCACTGACCTCTGAGACACAGACAGACCTCACCTGCAGCAGGAGCAGCTGGGCCAGAACATCCTCACATTCAGCCAACAAGAGAACATTTGTTTCCCTCCCAAGCTGCTTGGTGAAGGGAGAATGGAATGGCTACTAGGAGTATCTCAGGGTATTGGGGTTACAGAGCAGTTTGTTTGTAACTGGGCTCTCTTCTTTTTTGTCCAATGAACACGTCTGTGTAAAATAAGACATTGTAAAATCGTAATGGTCGTTTCTTTTCCAATGCAAACCCACATGTCCAATGTTGCTCCTGAGTTCAGTGTGCTCCGTATACAGGTTGTTAAATGGCCAGCAGCTTGGAAGCCACGTGGTGGATGGTGATGGGGGGAGGGTGCTGGGGGACCTCACAGGAGCTGATGGCTGAAATCAGTCAGAGATCACGCAGGGCTGCAACTGATGAAGGAGACAAACAGGGAGCCCCACCCAGTCATGCCTGTGCCTGCCCCAAGGTCAAGTCCACCCTGCAGGTCAGCGTGCCCCAGGTTGACCCGGGACACCCCGTGGCAGCACCCTGGCCTAGAGAGGAAGGCTGCCCTGCTGCCCAGCGGCAGCAACACCTCCCAGGAGCTCAGCCTCCCACCACCAGGCAGATTCCCTGAGCCCTGACCCGCCTCCACCTGGCTGCCTTCCCGTCCTGACCAGCAGTGTCCCGAACCAGAACGGTCCTTAGGGCTCTCTTGCAGCCTGGAACTACCTATATGAGCATCTGAAGTTGACTGTGCAAACTTGAGGCACTTTATAGCCTGATAGATTTGACTTGATCATTTTTGAAAAAGCACCAATTCTTAAAATTTTTAAAGAAATCAATGCAAAAGCAATTGGAGGAAGGACAGATAGCCTTCTCAACAAATGGTGCTGGAATAGTTGGACACATATAGGCAAAGAAATGAACCTTGACCTAAACCTTGACACCTGCTACAAAAATCAACTCAAAATTGTGTTCGCTTCAGCAGCACATACACAAAAATCCAATCGAAATGGATCACAGGCTTGTATGTAAAACATAAAACTATAAAGCTTTTGAAGAAGGAAACAGTTGAAATCGTCACGATCTAGGGTGAGACGAAGTGTTTAGATTTCACATCAAACACACAGTGCCTAAAATGACCCATTCATCCACTGCACCTCATCAGAAGGAAAGTTCTGTTCTGCAAAAGATCCTGTTCAGAAACTGAGAAGATGAGCTACAGAGTGGAATGATGCTGTAACACCAAACATGCGACGACCCCTGGAAAACGCTTGATGGGAAGTGGAAGGTCCTCCTGAGGCCCCTGCATCTAATCTGAGTACCCGAGGCCATTCACCAGGGTAAAGCTTTGTTCTTGCACGTGGATGCCAGGAGGGGAGCCCCATACCCTGAGCCAGGGCCTTGCCACGCCTGGCCTTGAATGGCTGCCATCGGCCAGAGGTGGCACATGGAGCACTGAAAGGAATAGTTAGTTCACTGAATATGTGTTGTTGTTTTTTCTTAAGATTTATTTTATTGTTTTTTGACAGAGACAGAGACAGAGACAGAAACAGAGAGAGACCGAGAAAAGGGGGAGGGCCCAGAGCAGTCTCCATAGTTGCACATCATCAGTTTTCAGCATGGTTTCATGGTGGGTCGTGGCTGCGCAGGGCAGAACTGGGCTGGGGGCCTCCTGCCTGGGAGGCACACCCCCAGGAGCCAGGGGCCGAATCAGGGGGCAAGAACCAAACTGGGGGTCTCCCACATGGTAAGCACACCCCAGTTCAGCATATGGGTCCACACTGGCCGGGGCTGGGATTCTTTCCTCGGTCTCCGGGGCTGCGAAGCAAGCTCGTAACCCGCTGCACCGTCCCAGCTTCCCCACTTCACTGAATATGTTAAAGACTCATATGTTCGTTTAAAAAAACACTCATTGGTCAGCTGTGGAGGATGCTAGGGACCAACACATTATTCTGAAAACTGGTGGAGAAAGGGAAAGAGCCAAATATTCTGCCATGCCTGTATAAACTGTATTTTAGGGCGGTCAAATAGTTGATGAGAAGTTCTTTGTAAAAGAATTCCAGCAAACCAATGAAGAAGGAATTGTAAATCAGGACGTCATCATGTAAATAAGGAAGTCAGGGATCTTGGCAGTGACAGTCAGTTACAGCTAAACATAATGCTCAAAGGGCTGGTGGGAAGTTTTTATATGGATAGATCAGGCTGACCACCCCTGAACCCACTGGCCCATCCTAAGGGGGACAATCAGATACAATGTGCCCCCCAGTGTGATGCAACAGAAGGTACACATCATCACTTGGGCACTTGAACAGCTCTGAACAAATATGGGAATATTGGATCTGTTCAAGCCTCTCCATCCAACCACTAATTTACTGAATATATAGGAACTAAAGTGCATACAGGGGATGCCGGGATAGCTCAGCAGGTTGAGTGCCTGCCTTGCAACTGTGAGGTCCATGGATCGAGTCCCTGCCTGGGCCTGTGCAAACCCCATATGCTAATTGTGGTGCAACTAGTAACCGAAGAGATGGCTCAGTGTCAAAGGTTCTCTCCTCCCATGTGGGAGACCCCTGGTTCGGTTTCCATCCCGCACAGCCCCACATCCACCTGTGTGGAATGAAACTGTCATAGCTAATGATGTAACTATGGAGACTGCTCTGGGACCTTCTCTCTCTCTCTCTCTCTCTCTCTCTCTCTCTCTCTCTCTCTCTCTCTCTGTCCTCCACCACTGGGGAAATGGCTAGAAGCTGTCTCAGACCCTCTGAAAACAATCGTATCTTCTGCGTACCATATTTTGCATTGCATAATGTGCTCCCATGTCTAACACGCAGCCATGTTTTTGGCCCAAACATTTATATGGATACAGAATTAGGACTGCCCATGTATAATGCACATCCTTTTTGATTCCTCCCAAATGGGCAAAAATGTGTGCATTATACCCGACAAAGTATGTTATGTACTTTTGTGTTTTCCAGGCTATAAATCCTCCTGAGATACTTTCTTTCATACATCATCCTATAGCAGCACAGCCCACGTTTAGAGGAGGGGCTGAAAAGAAATAGGGAAGGGCCAGAGTCCCTCCTTAGGATAATTCAGGAAAGGAGAAACAGCCTCCCGCCCACCGGCAAGGCCAGTGTGGTGGCAGCAACAGCTGATGAGTTTCATGGTCTTGGGACTCCAGCTGCCAGCCCCAGGGGTGGGGACTCTGGGAAGCAGGAGGTCCTGTATGGGTGGGAGCTCCATGCCAGGGCCTCCTGTGTTGGTGGTCACATTTCCACATCACAGACCTGCAAGTCCTGGGCACGTTCTTCGATATAGAAAGAGACGGTTTGCACATTCACTATTATTGTTTCCTGATATCAGAAATAAAGCACCCGCTCTATTGCCTAGGACAGAGTTAAACAATTGCCAAAGCATCCGTTTTATGGCTATTATTATTATTACTGTGCTGCTGTTGTTGTTACTATGCACTCATCATGAGAACACGTCAATGCTATTAAATGACCTACTCAGCATATCTGGTGCACAGTCACACCCTGGTATTCAACTGCTTTGAAACTCGTCAGATTTGGTCCTCAAAGTATTTTGATGCTTAAAGTTCAACCCGATACTTGTTTGTTACATGATGTGCAAACTAGAGCTTGTTGATCACCTTGTGACTCTCTACCCTTTCCAGCCAAAACAAGAAGTCATGCATTAGTCACGTGGTAGCTCTTGCCCTGTGCACATCCCTGTGGTCTTAGCGTAGCTTCTGGGGTCAGTTTGTGTATTTTTGTGCTTTCTTTTTCTTTCTCCTCATTGGGTCCTAAGAAAGTGACCAGTGATGGCACTGTGCAGAAAAGAAAGTTACATCACGCCACTGTTGAGCAAAAAAAGAAAGAAATAATAGGCAAAATGACGATAGTATTAGCATTACTGATCTTGCTGGAGAATGTGGTTCCTAGAAACAATAATCTCTACCATCATTAAGAATAAAGAAGCAATAAAAAATGCTGATGTTGTGCAAGGAGTTAAAGCAGTAACAAAGCAGCATTCCAAACACTTGAGGAAGTTGAAAAGCTGTTAGTAACCTGGGGAAATGAGAAACTGTTAATGGGCGACAGTGTATTGGAAGCCATGATATGTGAGAAAGCGAAGGTGTTGCATGCTGACCTTTTGAAAACCAAACAGGTACCAAGTGAGGAGAGTGTTGAAGTTCTTAAGGCCAGCCAAGGCTGGTTTGATTATTTTAAAAAGAGGACTGGCATCCATAGTGTCATGAGGCATGATGAGATAACAAGTTCTAATAAAAAGGCTGCTGATGAATTTGTCAGCGAATTTCAAGACTGCATAGAGGCAGAGGGTTTTACTCCCCATCAAGTTTTTAGCTGTGACAGGATGACATTTTTGGATAAAAATGCTTAGAGAACCTACATCACAAAAGAAGAGATGGCATTACCAGGCCACAAACCAACGAAGGACAGGCCCCCTCTATTGATGTGTGGGGACGCTGGTGGGGACTGAAACTCAAGCCTCTCCTAGTCTGTCACAGTGAAAACCCACGAGTTTTCAAGAAGCATCGTGTCATGAATAGCAAACTGCATGTGCTGTGGAGGGCAAACTGCACAGCTTGGCTCATGAGTCAGTTTTTCACCAAGTGGATAAAGGAAGTGTTTGGTCCCTCAGTGAGAAAGGATTTGCTGGAGAAAGATTTGCTTCTGAAAGCTCTCCTACTTTTGCACAGTGCGCCTGTCCACCCTCCAGGCTGGGAGGATGACTTACGGAAAAAGTTCAGTTTCATCACTGTCAGGTTCCTGCCCCCAACACTACTCTTCTCAGCCAACTCATGGACCAACAGGTCGTGTCCAACTTCCAAAAGGTGCCCACCAAGCCACGTTTTCAGGGGGGTTTGATAGCCCCTCTGACACCCAGTTGAGTGTCACAGAATTCTGAAGGAGCATGTTAATATTCTGCACTGACTGAACTTTATTGATGAGGCCTGAGACGAAGTCCCTTCAAGGACAATGAATTCAGCATGGAAGAATGAGCGGCCAGAAGTGGTGACTCAGACTTGAAAGAGTTTGAGACTGACCCTGAGCCCGCAGGTACAGCGGGTACAGTTGTGAGGAGACTGTGTCTTTGGGCCAATCGGTGGGTCTGGAGGTCGATGCTGCTGATGTGGAGGAGTTAGTGGAGGAACATCGAGAAGAGCTCAGCACTGAGGAGCTGTGGAACTTTTCAGAGAAAGAAACAGAGAGACGAAGAGAAGCAGGACCCAGCGCATCTCCATAGTTATACATCATTAATTTTCCTATAGAGATTCACTCCACAGGTGGGCATGGGTCTGTGCAGGGCAGGAACCCCACCAGCACCTCCTGCTGGGCAGCCTGCCTCCCAGGAGCAGGGGGCCTCCTACATGGGAAGCAACCGGGGGCGGAAGTGGAACTGGGTGCTCCCACATGGGCAGCTCGCCTTGGTGAGAACGTAACGGGGGTCAATCCCCAGTTCAGCATATGGGTTCGCACAGGCTGGGGCTCGGGCCTAGATATTATCATTGGACCCTGGGGCTGCAATTGAGCAGTCAACCCGCTGAGCAATCCCTGCATCGTGTACTTTTATTTTTTAAGCATCCTACAGACTTTAAATTCTGATAAAGCAAATACGTGTCTTGAACATCCCACATAAACACAAAGCTCTTTGGGGTCCCCCCATGTCTTTTTCTGAGTTCAGGGGTCTTGAGGTCATAAACTGAGAAAACTATGGTTCATCCTCAGCTGTGATTGGTCAGTGTCCGGCGCTGACCTCACAAAGCCCTCTTGTGATGGAAGTACAGAACAAGCCTGCATAAGGCCCTGCTGGGCTCAGGTTGTTGTCCACTGTAGCCCAGGAAGCCGATTTGTGGTGACCTGTTGGATTTGGACAAGCTAGTGTGTATTTGGTTATCTCCCCCAATTTTATTTGTTTGTTTTGTTTTTTTCTCATTTGTTTTCTAACCCACACCCTAACCTTTACCTCAACCCCATCCCCATCCCCATCCCCATTCCCCACCCCATCTCCAACCCAAACCCTAACCATTTTTTATTATTTTCCTTTTATCTTGTTTTTTTTTTCCCATTTTTCTTTTTTGATTATTTTTCTTTTTTTTTAATTTTTCTTTGTTTTGTTTTCCCAGTTTCCTTTTGTTTTACTTTTGGTTATTTTGTTTGTTTGTTTTTTCAGTTTTGGTTTTACTTTTTATTTTTTGTTTTTCTCATTTTTACGTTAAATTTTTATTGTTTTTAGTTAGTATAGTAGTTATTGTTTTATTATCATTTATTACTTTATTTATTATTGTTAGCATAATTAGTAGTTTTGTTGTTATTTATTACTTATTTCATTGATTTTTATTAGCATAGTGAGCATAGTTATTGTTTTGTTGTTATTATTTAATATCTTATTATTTACTGTTATTGTTGTTGTTTTATTATTTATTATCTTATTGTTTACCTTTATTGTTTGTTTTGGTAGTTAGCACTCAGGGTTGGCAGTGAGTGTTGTTAGAGTGTCACCATGTCGAATGACTCGGCAGCTACCCCTGCACACCCAGAGCCCCGTGTGGGCCATTACGAGCTCCTGGAGACCATTGGCCAGGGCAGCTTTGGGAAGGTGAGGGTGGCCCGGCACGTTCTCACCAGCACAGTGGTAGCAGTGAAAGCCATTCCTAATCAGCAGGGCTTCTTCAGCTGTCCCAGACTTCATGTTCAGGAAGCTGACTGCCTCGCGCTTCTGCGTCACCCTAACATAGTGCAGCTGTTTGAAGTCATCGTCAGCAAGCATGTCATCTACATCGTCATGGAGCACGTGACGGGGGGGACCTGAGGCAATACATGCATGCCCACGGCAAGCTGTCCGAGAGCGAGGCCCATGGCGTCTTCCGACAGCTGCTGTCCGCTGTCCACCATTGTCACACAAGGGGCATCGTCCATAGGGACCTGAAGCCGAATAACATTCTGCTAGAGGCAGACCTGAAGGTGAAGGTAGTAAACTTTGGCCTGAGTGCTCCCTTCAACAGAAGACAATTAAGTAGCTTCTGTGGAAACCCATTTTATGCGGCCCCAGAGGTGTTCCTCAGCCAACAGTACGATGGTCCCCCCGTGGACATCTGGAGTCTGGGGGTGATACTGTTCAAGATGGTCAGTGGGCATGTCCCTTTCCAGGAAGAGGACTCCACGAAGCTCAAGAAACTGGTCCTGACCGGGGACTATACCATGGCCTTCTATTTCACCTCCTCACTCCAACGCTGTGTTGCTAAATTCATCACCCTCGACCCCAAGAATAGAAAGAGCTTGGAAAACTTCATGCCAGACGCATGGCTCAACATGGGCGAGGAAGACCTGAGGCCGTACAGGGAGCCACCGCCTGAGGCCATGGACCCCTGGGCGATACAGGCGATGGTGGACATGGGATTCAATTTGGACCTGATTCAGGAAGCACTGAATAAAAACACCTATAATTACATCATGGCCACGTACCTGCTATTAAAGAGAAGCCGGCCAGAAGTGCAATGCCACACCGTCCGCATGAGGCCCTTCCATTCCCCTGACAACGACAGCCCTGGTCCCTCCCCAGCTCAGAAACCTCAGCCAGAGTGCTCCAGGCTCCAACAGACAGAGCAGCAGCGCCAGGACCAGGGACCAGGACAGATGGCCCAGGAGGCTGCAGATTCTGCAGCCAGCCCCACATCCGGGATTGCTGCCCCCAGACCCAGACCCAAGCCCATGACTGCCACTCCCAGACCCAGCGTGAAGTCTGGCACCCCAGCTCCAGAACCCAGCCCAAAGCTCTCGAAGGCCAGTCCCCGACCCAGCCAGAAATGGGCCCAGGTCATTCCCCGACATAGCCCCAAGTTGACGACTCCCACTCCCAGGCCCAGCCCCAGCCCCAAGTCGAGGACCTCCTCCTCGAGACCTGGGCCAAAGTGAAGGAACGCATCTCCCCCAAACATGCAGGACTCCCCAGAGGCAAGACCCGCCACTCCACCACCGATCCAAGAATCGGAATCCAAGACCGCCATTCCTCCACCCATCCAGGAGACAGAGTCCAGACCCACCACCTCCCAGCCCATCCAGGACTCAGACTCCAGAATCCTTACTTCCTCACCCAACCCAGACTCAGATTCCAAGACTGCCATTCCTCCACCCATCCAGAAGACAGAGTCCAGACCCACCACTCCCCAGCGCATCCAGGACTCAGACTCCAGAATCCTCACTTCCCCACCCAACCCAGACTCGGAGTCCAACTCCATTCTTTCATCCAGCCCAGAGTTGCAGGCAAGGATTGCCACTCCCCCACCCAGCCCAGCATCCAGGAATACCACCCTTAGCCCAGCCCCACAGTGTGGCCCTGGCGATGCCCAGTCTGGCCACAGCAGCAGCAGCAAGAGCAGGAGCAACGAGCCGAAGCCCAGAGGGAAGCAGCCAGGGCCGGAGGGGCGTGGCTAGGAGGTGCTTGACCTGGTTCCAAAAGCTCTGCCTTTGGCCATGCATGAGGGGGCGTGGCAAACACAACATGGCCACGCCCCTTTAGATTGTGGCCAGCCCAGGCAGGGCTCCAGGCAGACTCTGGAGTGGTCAAACAGGGCTCCCTGCATTTTAAATTCTCGACTTGTGGAGGCTGAGGTGCTGGGAGCCCGGCCATGTGGTGGGGGACATTGGCCAGAAGCTGGGCACAAGCTTCCAGTGGTGGAACTGCAAGAGGACGCAGTGTATGTGCAGAAGCCCCCGTGAGAGGACTTATCTAGCATACGAGGCTAGAGACGTGCCGACTCCCGAGGCATGCTCTGCCCTGCATTCACTTCAGGAGTGTCTCTGGCCTCACTGAGGTCTTCATAAACATCGTCTCCAAATTTCTGGTGAGGGTGGAGGATGGTCTGGACCCTTAGAAGGACAAGAGTGGTGACTCAGCCCCCACCTGGGGGAAACCTCAGAGACTGGACTGTGTTTCCTGGGCCCTTTCCCCTCCCCTTCTCTGTGGGAGGGGGGTGGTTCTTAATAAAGTACTTGGTTATCTCTAATCTGGCAATCAGTCTTGATGCGTCAGGAACTTTTGTTGGGAACTCTTGTTTTCCATCCTGCAGTGTGAGGAAGAGTAGCGAGTGATGTAGTACTCACACTTCATGGGAACGGCTCTGCACCTTTGCATGTGCTGCTCCTCTTGGTCTTCTGTGCCCTTGGCTTGGATCCCTCATCTCCCTGTCCGTGTCTCCCTTATGGCAGGTGGGGTGGGTGGCTCATGTAGCTCATACGCGGCCTTTTTCCTGTGCATGTTCAATTTGAAGGAATCACGGTTGTTCCAAGCTGGTTACAACAACCACTCTGCTCAAACCTGCTTGTGGTTGGTTGGGGCAAGGACTCGTGGCCAAGTTTTGGACAAGGAGATACTATGGGAATTCCATGGGGCTTCTGTGAGGGACTTTCCTCACTGGGTGCTCGATGATGCCCACGGCAGTCATCTTTTCTGACTTCTTGGCTCTGCTTACTTCCCTCTGTGCTGATGTCATTCTCAGGTGGTCTTTCCCTCTTTGAAAGCAAGATGGCCACCAGCAGCCACGGGATGATGTCATATCCCCTCAGTGCCCCAATGGAAATAGAGCTTCTCTATCCTGATGATTCCAACACTAGAGGGCTGGGTGAGAAGGGGTAGGCATTAAGAAGTAGAAATCAGTGGGTTCAAAATAGTCACGGGATGTAAAGTACAGTATGGAGAATATAGTCAATGATATTCTAACAACTATGCCCACTGTCAGATGTTAATAGTCTAACAACTATGCCCACTGTCAGATGGTAATAGTCTAACAACTATGCCCACTGTCAGATGGGTAAGAGAGACTTATTGGGGTTATCACTTTGTGAGGTATACAAATGTCTAATCACTATGTTGTTTTGTATACCTGAAACTAATAAAACAAAAACAAACAAAAGAATACAAAGAATGCAGCATGGAAACCCTTTCTGAGTTCCGAGTTTCTATCCTGCTGCCCTGAGGATAAGAACTCAAGAGTACATTATCAGCTCTTACCAGAATTTCTAGACCTCCTAACTGCCCTTCAAATTGCAGACTTGCCTGTCCCTCCAACTGAATACGCCAGTTCCTAGAAGGGTAAGAGTAGATCTGGAGCACCTCTGTAGGCTTAGGCCTTTCAAGTCTTAAACTCTTAGTTGAATGGGATGCCAATCCATGCACAATTTTTATGTTGTTTGTACTATAAAAAACCTTTCCCAGTCGACACAGCAGAGTAAGGAATCAAAGAGCTGAGGGGCAAATGAAACCCATCCTTCCACACTCTTCCCCAGTGGAACTTTCACCAAAGGAAAGATGATCCATACTCCTGCTATGCAGAGAGAGTGTCCGGGCAATATTCCAGTCCACATATAAGGCAACCTCTGTCACATCCAGAGAGATTTTCCTGAGGCAGAACCAGCTCACACAGTGGCCACTGAGAACACCTATTTCTTGCTTCTTTGTTTCGAACACTGCTCTGGTATGAACGTTTGTGTCCCCCAAAACTCATGTTGAAACCCTAACTCCTAAAGGTGATGAGATAGTAGGTGGGACCTTTGGGAGGCAATTAGGTCATGAAAGTGAAGCCCTCATGAATGAAATTTGTACTCTTACAAGGTCAGACAATTAATTTCATGAACTCATCCTAGAAAAAGTGTTAATACATACTTCAATGCTGAATATCACTATGGTATCCTTTGAAGTATTCTCCTTGGGAAGCTAAGCACTGATGACAGAGCCTAATCCACCTTCAAAGCAATTTTGGAACTCTTTCTTAGATGGCCACTAGAGCCATCATCATATTACCCTTGATGTCCAGAATGTAAACAAAGTGTCTTACTTTCAATATTTCCTTTGTCTTCAAGTAAAGGAAAGAATCAATGAGGGCCAGATCAGGTGAGTAGGAAGGGTGTTCCAATACAGTGATTTGCTTACTGGCTAAAAACTCCCTCACAGACAGTTCCCTGTGAGCTGGTACATTGTTGTGATGCAAGAGCCATGAATTGTTGATGAAAAGTTCAGGTAGTTTTTGTCTAACAGAATCTCTTCAGTACTTCCAGATTGTCGACTTGGTTGGCTGTTTGTCCATGTTGTACAAATTTATGATGCATAATCCCTCTGATATCAAAATAGGTTAGAAAGATTGTTTTGACTTTTAATGTGGACTGATGGAACATTTTTGGTCATGGAGAATTGGCTGACTTCCATTGTGCACTTTGAAGATTGGTTCTGGGTTGTCTTGGTACACTCATATTTCATCACCAGTGATAATATGTCCCAAAACGTTTGTCTCATCTCTCCAAAAGGTCTTATCAAACTCAAGCTCCAATATTCTCGCGGCAGCACACAAGATTAACAATGGTCATGCATGCCACTGAACAAGACACCACCACACATTGGCAGGAACACAGCTGTGAAACACCAATATACCGAGGTTATGAAACCTTACTGAGTTATTTGTATAGTGCTGCCCATGCAAGCGCACTGTGGCTAATTTGCGAACTTAATTGTCAGACTTTATATAAGAGACCCGACACAGCTTCCAGCCTCTTCCCTCATGTGAAGATACAATGATAAATCTGTGACTCAAAAGGGGACCCTCATCAGACCACACTGGCAGCCTGATCTCAGATGTTCAGTTTAAACTCTTGTGAGAAATAAAATGCTGTTGTTTCTAAGTCACACAGTCTGGGGTATTTTGTTAGAGTGGCCCAAAGGCAGTTACCAAGATCTCCCTGAGTTGGGTGGCCCTCACCACATCCGCCCCTATGCTGTTAGCCACATCACTCAGTGTAAAGTCTGAGGTGTGGGAATTAGCATCTGCTGAGTGCAGTCTAGTGGCCTCCCTCTAAGGGATCAGAAGTGCCACTCACACATGTGGAGAAGGCTTCTCTCTCCAGTCCTGGATTTTTAGTCCCTCACCTTACTCCAACTCACTATCCAATTCCCACTCTCAACCATCAAAACCAAAGATATAGCCACTCCCCTAATACAGATGAGCTACCCAGGCACTTGGCTGAGAAGGCTACAGCGTGGCTCGAGAATGTAGGTCTCTGGGTACTGATTGCTATCCTCCTCAATTGTTTAACAAGTCTTTATACATGATCTATTCGGGCATGTCCAATGTGTAGCCAAGGATGGCTTTGAATTCAGCGCAACACAAATTCTTAACACATTGTGAGCTTATTATTGTGACCTTTTTTTTTTTTTTAGTTCATCAGCTATCATTAGTGTTAGTATATTTTACATGTGGACCATGACAATTCTTCAGCCATAATGTTGGACACCATTGTTCTATGTACTTCACCTCTAAAAAAAAGTGTACGAAAAGAAATCAGAGCAGAGAGTATTACCAAACCTTTTTTCTTTAATGCATTTACTCATTTATAAGCTAGAAGACTGAATTTATAACATATCTCTCTGTATTCTCAGTGCCTAACAAAATCAGAAACTCATCATAAGCCCACTAACTGCTTCTTTACTAGAGGAGTAAATAAGGAGCATAAGAATTATCATGTGCAAAATAAGAAAACAACAAAGTCTTCTATGTATAATGTCTTCATTTAACCCGCATTTTTGGAGTGCTTCTCTATGCTATACTCTGTTTTCGGCACTGATAATACTTCTCTCATAGCTCTCATTAGAATGGAATTGATTTGGGATCTTAAGGGCAATTCCATTTCCAATGTGATGGCACCAGGGAAATATTAGGCCTAGAAGATAGAAGCCTGGGCTTGATGGGCTAAAGCAGATGCTGTGGTCCTTCTGACTTGACGTAAGAGGAGAAAGAGCATCTTTGGCAGATGCATCCAGGATGAAGGGTAAAGATAAGATGTCCCATGGCATGTGGAGTGCACTAGGGTGTCATCTGAAGGTGCATATTGCTAAGCTGGGAATTTAGATTAAGATAGATTAAAGGCAATGTTTTTCAAGTTTATTATTTAATAGCACTTTTATGTTTAACTGTTTGTCACAATGGCTTCTGATATCTCATTTAACTGATCTGTGATGTATTTATGGCAGACCATCAGTAAAGAGACAAGATTTATTTTGCTGATACTGACACATAAAAGCTTTTCCTATGTTTGTTTCTTTTACCCCCTAATTTTTTGAATTGAACATTTAACTTGCTAACTTTTCATTTTTATAGTTCCTAAAGTATACACTTAAGGTACTAAATTTGCCTCTAAGTATTACCCCCCTCCAAACAGTTTTATTTATTTACTCATTTATTTATTTGTTTATTATTGGTTTCATGTTTGCAGAACAATATAATAATTAAACATTTACACACTTCACAAAGTGGTAACCCCGACAAGTCCACTACCTATCTGATACCTTAGATAGCTATTATAATGTTATTGATTGTATTTCCTGTGCTGTCCTTTACTATATAAATATTTTATTTTATTATTTTTTTAATTGTTAAATTTATTGGGGTGACATTGGTTGTCACTTTAGCTGTGCTCCTAATGTTTGATCTGTGGTGCTTTTGTTTTCACTGAATTCTAAATATTTCTATATTGGCATTATTATTCTTCTGTTTCCTAAGAAATGACTTTTTAAAAAATTTAAAATCAAGTGTATTGTTCTTGATTGTTCTACTGATTACTCCCTTTAAGCAGCATTGGCAGAAATTTCTTGTGCCTTATATTATTTATATTTGATTAGAATAGATATAAAATAAAATATATATTAGTTGTTTTATAAATGTTAATATCTATTTGACTAGAATGTATATATATTAGTACATTTTATAAAGATTTATATATATATATGTAAAATAAAGGTAGAATTAATATATTAGAATTTATTTAATCATTATCTTTTTTTTGAAATTTAATTAATTTTCAGGTAATGCTAAACCATTTCATGAAGGGAACAATAATTTCAGTTGCCATAATTATTTATCAACACTTGATAATATAATTTCTTTTCACCTAATTTAATCAATATGTGTGCTACATCTTTATTTTTCATTGTTAAATGTATTGGAGTGACATTGGTTGATAACAATTATATAGTTTTCAGGTGTACAATTCTACATTACATTGTGCATTGAATTATGTGCGCACTACCCAGAATTAGCTCTCTTTCCATCACCATGTACTTACCTGGCAGGGCAGATACCATGAACACGTGTGACACATCTTGAAAATATTAGTTCACTTTGTTTTGTTTTTACTAATGAGGATGGATATACGTGGAAAGATCATTAAATTCGCCGAATGAGGGGTTTTTCAGTGAGGTAAACTAGTGCAAACAGTTTAATTGTGTGACTTATTATTAGTATATGTCCCAGAGTTCAGCCTACTTGCATCCATGTTCTTTCAGATGTCACCCAAAAAGCACCTCAAATGTGAATAATACCCCAAGTATGGATAAAATTGAATTTTGTGCTGTCGTTAAGTTCCTCAGAAAACTAGGGAAAAACATTCAAACCATTTAGAAAAAGATGTTAGTAGTTTATGGAGACCGTTGCCCTGCGAAATCCATGGTTTATGAGTGGCATAGCCTTTTCAAGCAAGGCTTATTAAAACATTGAAGATGACCTCTGTCTAGGACTCCCTGTTGAGGCCATTCCTTAGACTTTGTCAAAAATGTTGAAAAACTTGTAGTGGAAGATGTCAGGTTGAAGAAAAAGCAGCTTGCAGAAATGGTTGGGGTATTGCGTACAAACGTTTGGGATATTCTCCATCAGCATTTAAGGATTTTAAGCCAGTGAAAGATGGGTACCAAGAATGCTCATGCCACTTCCAAAACAATAGCACTTCAAGTGTTCATGCCAGTTTTTGGATAGCTGCAGAGACAACAAGTAGGAAGCTTTAAACTGGACTGTCACTGGAGATGCAATTAGGGTTTAACATGAGCCTGAGTCAAAGCAGAAGTCCATGAGGTGGATTGAAAAGGGCACACCACCCCTTAGAAGTTCAAGGTGTCACAATTGGCTGGGAAAAAATCATGGCTACTGTGTTCTGGGATACGGATGGCATCCTGATTATCAATTACAAGGATAAGGCTGTAAAAATAACTGGAGAATACTATTCCAGTCTGCTGAAATAGTTAAAAGAATCTGTGAAGGAGAAAAGAGGAAAATAAACCAAAGGGTGCTGCTTTTGCAAGACAA
This sequence comes from Craseonycteris thonglongyai, assembly GCA_004027555.1. Classification (NCBI taxonomy): domain Eukaryota; kingdom Metazoa; phylum Chordata; class Mammalia; order Chiroptera; family Craseonycteridae; genus Craseonycteris; species Craseonycteris thonglongyai. Next base: position 20,801 of record PVKE010014364.1, read on the forward strand.
CTCGCCCATGCTAAGAGCAATGTTGCATTGGCTACTCCTCACAACTGTGGCTTCTGAATATTAAACCACCCTTCTTACAGTCTAGACCTTGTCCCATGTAATTATTTTGTTATGAAAAATGTAAGAACAGCTTCGAGGAAGTAAATTTACAGATGACAAAGAGGTGAAAGCTGTAATTTTAGCATATTTTTAAGGCAACCCCCCCCCCCCGCCTTTTTTTTGAGTGTATAAATAAACTTATTGAAAGCTCTGAAAAGTATATTATGGTTAAGGGTGAATATATTGAAAAGGAAAAAATAACAGTTTCTTTTACTCTTTTCCCCTTCATTCTGTAAATTTCTCAACCACCCCTCCTATTGTATACTCACACACACACACACACACACACACACACACAGAGTCATTGGTCATCTCTTCGTTTTTTTAAATAAATTTTAATTAAGGTATAATTTATATATAATGTTATATTAGTTTCAGGTGTACAACAAAATGATCCCATGTTTGTGTACATTGTGAAATGATCAGCATAATAAGTCTAGTTCACATTTGTCACCTTACATAGTCACAGGAAATAATTATTTTTTTATGAGAAGTTTTAAACTCTATTTTATTAACAATTAAAAAAAGGCAATACAGTATCATTAATCACCATGCTATACAGTGCACCCCCACAACTTATTTATATTATAACTGGAATTTTGTACCCTTTGATTCCCTCCATTCATTTTTGTGATCTCCATTCCCATCTTTGGAAACCACCAATTTGTTACCTTTTTTATGATTTTGTTTCTGTTTTCATTTTTATAATTTCCCAAATAAGTAAGATCATATGGTAATTGTCTTTCTGTTTTTAACTTACTTCATTAAGCATAATACCCTATGATCTATCCATGTTTTTGCAGATGGTAAGACTTCTTTTTTATGGATAAATAATATTCCATTGTGTGTGTGTGTATGCATGTGTGTGTGTATGTGTGTGTGTGTATGCATGTGTGTGTGTATGTGTGTGTGTGTATACACACAAATATATACATATATATATATATATATACACATATATACACACACACACAAATACACACACACACACACACACACACACACACATAATCACAATTACATTATCCATTCATCCACCAACAAACACTTAGGTTATTTCCGTATCTTAGCTAGTGTAAATAATGCTGTAATGAGCATGGGGGTGCATTTATCTTTTTCACTTAGGGTTTTTGTTTTCTTCAAGTAAACATCTAGAAATGCAGTTGCTGGATCATATGAGTATTGTATTTATTTTTATTGAAGAACGACTCTACAGTTTTTTATAGTACCTATACCAATTTACATGCCCATTAACAGTGTACAAGAATTTATTTTTCTCTACCTTCTTGCCTACCTTTGCTATATCTTGCCTTTTTGATAATAGCAATTGTTAATAAGGGTAGTTATATCTCATTATGGTTTTGATTAGCATTTTTCTGATGATTAGTGATGTTGAGCATCTTTTCCCTACCTGTTGGCCATCAGTATGTATTCTTTGTAACTTTTTTTACTTAGGTTCTCTGCCAATTTTTTAGTTGGATTGGTTTGTTTGTTTGTTTTTTTGTGTTGTGTTTTTTTTTTTGAGTGTGTGTGTGTTGTTTTTTTTTTAATTTTTGTTTTTGCTATTGAGTTTTATGAGGTCTTTATATATTTTGAATGTTAACCTTTTATCCAACAATGATTTGCAAATATTTTCTTCCATTCAGTAGGTTGCCTTTTCATTTTGTTGATGTTTTTCTTTGCTATGCAGAATCAACTTATTTAACTTTGCTTTTCATTTCTTTTTTAATGTCAGATTAAAAATAAATAAATAAAATAAAGGAAAGAAAGAAAGAGAAATCATCACCGGGACCTACTTAAAGGAGCACACTGCCTATATTTTCTTCTAGGCTTTTTATGGTTTAGTTCTTACCTTCAAGCCTAAATCCACTTTGAGTTAATTTTTATGTATAATGTAAGATAGTGATCCAGTTTTCTTGTTTTGCATGTGGCTGTCTAGTTTCTACTTTCCTCTTGTGTGAAATATTTAGTAAAAATATTTTTATATTTATTTATTTATTTACTTATTTATTTATTTATTTATTTTGACAGAGACAGAGAGAAAGAGAGAGATACAGAGACAGAGAGGGAACTGAACTAGGGGAGCTCCCAGTTCAGCACATGGGTCCACACGGGCCGGGGCCAGGACTCGGTCCTTGGTCCCTGGCGCTGCAAAGTGAGCACTTAACCCACTGAGCCATCCCAGCTTCCCCCAAAATATTTTTAATTGGTTTTTGTTTGTAGGAGTTTTATATGTACTCCAGATCCTAATCAATGCCAGTTATATGTTTTAAAAACTCCTTTTTTTTGTTAGTACCTTGCATTTTTATGCTTTTTTTTTTGTAGTGCTTTCTGATCAACAGATTATAAAGTTAATTTAACCAGACTTCACAATATTCACTTATTTATATTATTTATATTTTACTTTTATAAACTTTTCCTATCTTGAGGTCCTCAGAATGTCACTTGATTTAAACAATTTTTTTATAATATTACCCTTGCATTTATGTTTCAGTTCACCTGTATTTCATTGTTGTTTATAGCGTGGGGTAGGAATAAATTTCTCCACAGAGAATAATTAAATAAATAAGCAAACTGTACTGACTTCTATAATACTAGCACTATAATAAGTTCTATTTCTATATATGAGTCATTCTGTTACTGGGACCTCTGTTATACTCACTTGCTCTAATTTTGTATTTTCCATTCCAAAGCCATATAATGTTTATTACTATAGCTATATAACAGGGGTGTCCAACATTTTGACTTCCCTGGACCACACTGGAAGATGAAGACTTGTCTTGGGTCACACTTAAAATACACTAACATTAAATAGCCAATGAACTAAAGAAAAGTTAAAAAAATCTCATGATGTTTTAAGAAAGTTTACAAATTTGTGTTGGGCTACGTTCAAAGCTGTCCTGGGCCCCTTGTAGCCCACAGCCATGGGTTGGACAAGCTTACTGTATATTATATATATTATAACTTGTAAAACACGGCCCCCCACCTTGCCTTGCTCTTGTTTGACTCAGATATAATTTTGTAATTCATTGCCATTTACTCTTGCATATGACTGTCACAGTGGTTGTTTTCAAGTAAAAGAAAACTCTTGAGATTTTCATATAGGTTATTAATCAAACAAACATGAAAATTATAAGATGCAACTTCCAGTTTATTTAGGCTATGTTTGAGTGATAAAATAAAACATTATACATTTATTTAATTTAATTTATTTATTATCATTGTTTTTTGACAGAGAGAGAGAGAGAGAGAGAGAGAGATACAGAGACAGAGAGAAGGGGTAGGGCCTAGAGCAGTTTCCATAGTTGCACATCATTGGTTTTTCCACATAGTTTCATTCCACAGGTGGGTGTGGGGCTGCACAGGGCAGGAACTGGGCCGGGGTCTCACTCCAGTGAGAACCAGACTGGTGGTACTCCCCAGTTCAGCATATGGGTCCACACGGGCAGGGGCCAGGATTCAATCCTTGATCCCTGGGACTGCAAAATGAGTGCTTAACCCACTGAGCCATCCGGCTTTCCTACAGTATACATTTTTAAAAACATGTGAACTTATTTTAAAATTTATCTATATATATATCATGTTATTATTTTAAGTTCTATTATTTGCTTGTTCCTGATTTATAGACATTGCTTTGTTTTGTCCACAAACCCATAAGATGGTTACAGATTCTCATGGATTCTATAATACAATTTCTGCTCTGTGTTTTTCTACACATGAAGCAATTTTATTGATACTGATGGTTTTGTTCTTTTCCATCTAATCCCTTTACGTTTTTTATTTTTACTTTTTGCATGTGTCTTATGATATATAATTGCCAAGTGTCTCATTCTTAATTCTGGGTCTTGAAAGGAATTATTTAAGCATATTACAATTAAGGAATCAGTTCACTGTAGATGCATGATAAAAAAAAACATATTTGCAGTTCTTTAAAAAATAAGTTTAATTCTGTAAAGTGCTTTGATTTATATTGTTGGATTTTTTTTTAAATGAAATAAGTTAGTTTATCAACAAAGTGAGTTAACTTAACTGAATTTCTCATGTTAAACCAATCTTGCTTGCCTTTAGTTTTACTTTTCTTTGCTGTCATTAGTATTTAGTGTTTTTTTTTTTTGTTTTTTTTTTATCTTTTCACATTTATAGAGAGAAATTATCTTTTTGTCTTCAGTGCATAGTTATTTCTATTTTACTTTTTGACAGATAGAGAGAGAGACAGAGACAGTTAGAGAACCAAACTGTGGGAACTCCCCAGTTCAGCATGTGGGTCCTGCCTGGGCCGGAGCCGGGATTCGATCCCCGGTCCTCATGGCCTCAAAGCGAGCGCTCAACCCGCTGAGCCGTCCCGGCTTTCCCAGTATTTAGTTTTAAGGATAGACTACCTTCATCAAAGAGTTGGAGTTTGTGTTCTTATTTCTTTATTTATTTATATGATTTTTTTTTTATTGCTTGAGAGAAGGTGAGAGAGAGAGAGAGAGAGAGAGAGAGAGAAAGAGAACGAGAGAAAGAGAGAGAGAAGGGGGGAGAGCCCAGAGCAATCTCCATAGTTGTACATCATTAGTTGTAACATATATTCATTCCACATAGGCATATGTGGGGCTGCATGGGGCAGGAACAGAACTGGGGGCCTCCCACATAGAAAGGGAGAACCTTTGCCACCATCCCATGAGTTACCAGTTGCGCTGCAGTTCAGCATGTGGGTTTACATGAGCTGGGGCTGAGATTTGATCCCTGGACCATTTGGTTGCAAGTTAAGCCTTCAACCCACTAAACTACCCAGGCCATCACTGTGTTCTTATTTAAATAACTTTTATGTTATTTTATTTTTTTGTTTTTGCTTTCTATGAAAGAGTTTATGAAAGATTGGAATTATCTATCTTATTCTTTAAAAGTTGGGTTGAACTTATCTGTAGAACTGTCTAGAGTGTTTGATTGTGAGAATATTTTAAATTTTGTAATGAGCTCATTTAATTTGTATAGGATTATTCAGTCCCTGTGTTACTAAATAGTGTCCCATCTGTATATCTAGAACTGTTTATTGCCTGAAAGTCTGTTCCCCCCCCCCCATAATAATATGTCTATACCGACTTTGTTTGGTTGATTTCTTTCGTGTCTGTCATCTCACTTTCCAATATTTTACTTTTGATTATTCTCTGTTTTGTCCTAGGTTTTAGGTATGCCTTTTGTAAATAGCAATAGTAATAGCAATATTAAACCCCCAGTTTCTAGCAAATTTAGGTAGTTTCCACATACCATGTAAACCGTTTTCAAGAAGAGTTCTTAAATCCCATGCATATCATTCTCACTTTTGAGGATGCATTTTTATGTTTAGCTCTTGGAAATTTTATTATTTATTTGTAGCAATTAGATATTTTTAAAACATTTGATACACAATTTATTTCACATTTCTATGATTTTTAGTATAAAGAGGTCACATACTATGACAGTATGTTAATTTGCCACAAGTTAAAAAACCTTGGATTATTATTTCTTTAACTTATTAGTCATTATAGATCTGTTACTTTTGGTTTTGCACTTCATGTTTTGTCACCTGTTTCTCCCACTTCCTTCTAATGTTCTATCTTCATATTTCATTAATTTCACAAATGTTTTCTATCATCATTTTAATATATAATATAATGCAACTATTTTATTTTTATTTTTTAGAAAAACATTTTTTAAAATTCCATTAGATATAGCTCAATATTTATTAATTTTTGACTGTATAGAAAGTCACATCATGTAAAGCAACTATTGATTGTGATACTTACAGGTGACCTTTGAACAACATGATTTTGAACTGTGTGGGTCCATTTATACATAGACTTTTTTTCAATGAATATGTACAATATAAATGCATTTTTCTTCATTATAATTTTCTTAATATTTTCTTTTTTTAGCTTACTTTATTGTTAGAATATAACATATACATTTATATGACATAAAAATATGTTTATTGACTGTTATCAGTAAGTCATCTGGTCAACAGTTCACTATTGTTAAGTTTTAGAGGATTCAAAAGTAATGCACAGATAAAGTTGACTATACAGGGATCAGCACCCCTAAGTCCCACGTTGTTTAAGGAGCCAACTGCATATCTACACTTAAACTTTAGCATGACATTAAAAAAAGGCAGCATGTTTCTTTCTGTCCCAAACTGTGTTGATCAGAAATTGGGATAGAGAAAAATCCACTTTTTAACAAAAATTGCACTATCAAAAATCAAAGCTAATCTTAATAGTGGAAGCAGTAATGGTTCTTAAATAAATGGTGTACTTGGAAATTTCACTTTAAAATGATAGAGTTTTTTTAACAATATGTAATTCATCACCTTTTTATTGTGCTAGCATCTCTAGAGTCACTGCACTTATGAATTTTTTCCTAAGGTCCCAATGTAGAAGATAAACTCATAATACATTATATATTAACCCCCAAATTCTATGTGTGCCATGGTGGGAAAACATAAACCAAGTCATCGTACTTCCTGTGGAAGCATCAGAACCATCCTCTATTTATACCTCATTCCCCATGAAGACTCAGTTTGTATGTTGTGCCTTCCACTGTAATGATTAAGTGAATTGATACAATATTAGCATTTCTCTGACTCTGAAAATAATAGCTGTGTCCTAGAGCAACTTATTTCAGTTCCCTGGACATAGCTTTTTATAATACAAAATATTACGTAGAGCTTATCTGCAGCAGAAACCACACACCTCTCCTCTTATCAAAATGCCCATTTTATTAATAGTAAGCAGCTCTACCTTTGGTCCCTGTCCTAGAATGATCTGTAAAGATATACTTAGCCATGGCGTTTCTGATTCTTTATTCAATAAATGCTTTAAGGTTGCCTTGGCCTTGATTTTTCCATCATAGTATATCTGGTCAAGTATTGTCTTTTTAGTTAATTATATGAAAGTACTTATAAAGAATATGTGATGTTCTATCTTTGAAAGGTTTTCCCAGGGATAGACTTGGAATCTTTAAAAATTATAGCTGGGTGGGCTGCTTTAATGATATTATTATCCTCTTATTAACTATAAATCTATTAAAGTCCTACTCCTTTATAAAAAGACATTCCAAAAATATTCTGTTTTAGCACAGTTATTCATTAATAAAGCAGGAGTTGCTTCATTGGCTTAGTATTTCCTTCCTAATCCTGTTTTTGCTTACATATTAGATAGGTTTTTTCTGGGATTAGCTTCAAAACTTTATTTTTTATTTGAAAAATGGTAGTACAAAAATTCTGAGGATGTTCAGGACACACACACAAACATACACACACACACACACACACACACACACACACACACACACACACACACACACACACCCCTGTTAATACACTAGATGATATCCAATAAGTTTTATTGATTTCCACATTTTGCTGGTTGTTACATATTCAAGAAATTATGAATTATACTATGTTGCATTTGAAATGACTAGGAAAATTGGTCTTAATTCATAAAAACAGAATGAAAAGTAGTGAAAACTGATTTACATATTAAATATGCAACAGGATTATAAACTAAAAAGAGTATAGGACAAGAAAATTATGTTGAAACACTTAAGATTTTTCAAGAGTGTTAATGAAATTTAGTGATACCTTTTTAGGATTTTGTTTACTATATTATGATATTCTTAGCTATGAAACCTATTAGTCACTTTTTGCTAAAATATTTAAATAAACACATTTTAAATAATTACATTAAATGTTACTTAAATTAAGTTACAGTAATAACTTAAGAATAATTAAATAAAATAAAAATTTAGTTTAGCTGCATAATAAATTTAAAAAATTGTCTAAAAACAACAAAACATAGTCTTCACTGACGTTACTGCATGTCATGTGGGGTGGCTCTGCTGCAGACTCTTGGTTAAGTTTATGTCTCCACCATGTGTGTCACATCCTGGAACTAATACTTACTTACCTGGGGAGTCATATTTGCATGGTGTAGGTCAGGATTACACACACAAACCAAACCATACATACACATCTAAACTGTGGTTGGATATGGTTCATTATACCAAATCCCATCAGATGATCAAGGCAAGTCACAAGGTTAAGCTCAGAGTTAGTGACGAGGATAGGTATACTAGTGTACATATTGTACACACCACAATAGAGCCATTTCAATATGGGGAAGGGAAGGAGAATTGTGAACAGATATACTATCTGCCACATAAAATGTGCTTGGTAATACTTTGCATCATTTTGAATACTTTATGTAGAAAATTCAAAATATACTGGGGGAACTATATTAGACAAAGATGCCATGCATTTTGAAATGATTGTTTAGACAGATGGTGCTATTTCAGTTCTGTAAGCCATTTAATGTTTATTCATATGTCATTTTTGTTTTAAAATGTAAACTCTATTTACATAATGTATGTGAAAAGTGAATACCCAATTCTGTGCCGTGTAATAGAACAAGAAAGGAAATGGGCATAAGAAAATTATGAACTTAGAAAAACACCATTTATGAATTTTATTAAGGATGCCAAATGTTCTATCTTATGCATTGAAGAAAAATAAGCTCTTCTTTCATATGCATATTACAATTGCACATTGTAATTTACGTACTGTAAATTACACTTGAGTTTTATGACAATCCACAAAGATATACTCATTGGGTATAGTAGTCAGTGTGCCACATAGTCTTGTGCCAAATCAGAGCTACCGGTAACTCTAGGCAGCACTTAAAATGAAATTTGACCTTGGCGATTTCACATTCCCCATTTTTCTCTTTCAGTACATATTCACTGATACTCCCAGTGTGTTCATTCTCTTCTTTAGCTTTGGCTTCTCCTTACGAGTACCTGATTCTCCCTTCACTTCATTTAGTCCTTTGTGCTACCCATTTTTAACATTTATTTAATATATAATTTTATTAGATACTGTACTTAAATAAATAAGAGACATGACCTCCTAGTATGGTGGTTTTCAATTTTATTTCAAAATCTTGTAGCACCATAAGTAGTAGATATTCATTGCAAACCAGTGAACACATACCTTCACACACAAATATAAAAACATTTCACAAATAATAATCACCTTTAGTATGCGTACATATGATACATTCTGGTCTATTCTGTTTTGTTGAGGACAAATACTTGTAGCAACTCACTAAATGATGTCAATTTCATTACTATGTCTTAACTCACTGTAAAATTTTACTTTAATAATTTTGGGTCCAACTGGTGGCCAGTGTTAAAAGATAGAAAAGGAGACCCTCACACATATCGTATACTCTCTGGTATCTCTAAATGCTAAATAAATGCCACATACCATATTCACTAAAAGTGTTTAGAAAAGGAAGAAGCTAATTTTGTTTAAAATAGTGATACCAGACCTCATTAAAGATAAAGAAGCAGAACTTAGATTTCTTATTGGTGTTTCAAGAAGATTAATATGAGATAATATTTTAATTAATTGTTAGATTAACACAGCTTTTAGTAAGACATATTTGGAGACTATGAATTTTTCTAGATAGATTAGATATAGGGTTTCTTTTTGAGAAATAGTGCAAAATAAACATGAAATGAAGGATTGATGCCAAATACATCTGAACATGAATTCCAGTCCAAGAATCTATTCTTTTTTTTTTCTAATTTTTTTTTTTGTGTGTGTGTGAAATTTATTGGGGTGACATTGGTTGGTAAAAATTACATAGGTTCCAGGTTTTGTGCAGTTTCTTCCAATTTCTAATTGGGAGGCTGAAATGATGTAAAAAGTGTTTAAGAAGGTGAATTTGATAGATGACATATAATATTGTCACTTAACTTCTATTGTATCTTTGCATATTTTTCTTAGATTTTCCAGTAAACTATGTGGTGTTAAGGCTGATAATTGCTGAACAAGATTAATGTACTTCATTTTTCTGGGGCTTATTTACATTTTAACAGGAGTTAAATTGAATGGTGCTTTAACTCTGGTGATGAGCAAGTAGGTACAATATTCAGAAGTTGTCTGTGGAGATATGGTATGTTCATCTCCTGGTTCATAAGTTTATCCTGAGAATTTGACATGTTCTTAAAGACATTATTTCAAGTATCTGATATGTTTTGACTCTACTCATTACTGTCCAGAATGGAATTATTATATCATTGTCTATGGTCTTAATCTTTTTAAGCACTTTGCAAATTGGCAATAGATTTGAGGATGATAATAATTCGGTGAAACTTTGTACTCTAAAAAAAATAATTAACAAAAGTACTTAGAAAGATTACGGTAAGTTGCATGGCATATTCGTATTGACCATATACTGAAAAATAGTGAGTTTTTTCTTTTATAAATTATTTTGCAAAGGGTATGAATGAGGATTTATAATTTTGATTCTTTGGGGGCAGATAATTAGGTAATTATGTTGTGCTTCATGGTACTGGTTTTGTTTTACTATAGGTAAAAACATTCACTCTTCGAGGGTCTTATTGCTATCAGTGCTAGAAGGTTTCTTCATTTGACTGTTTCCATATCCACCCCAATAGGGCTCACTAGCTAAAAACACCATACAATAATTCCATATAACTTTGAAGAACTTTGCTCTGGAGGGTAAAATGGTATAATACATCTTTTTATATACTAGAAGGAATCCAGGGATGTTTGGATGCACTATTTCTGGATTTTTTAGATTATAATTTTAGAAGTAAATCATATTTCCATGAGATGTCCTTCAGTACTTGTGTCAAAGATAGTTTATAAGGTTGTGCTCTCATAGACCTGACTCTGGAGGAATTCAGCTTGACTGATTTCTAGCATATAAATGGATATGCAATATATATTAAGTAACACCTATAGAAAGGTATGTCTGTATGCCTTGAGAGAGAATTATTGAATATTTTTTTAATTTCACAAACAGGAATACATTGAAGAAGTAGAGAATTGTCTTTAGGAAGGAAATCTCTATATTAGCAAGCACTATTATATCTAAAAGTGAATAAAATATGGCCATCTTAAGGAGGGAGAGACATTACTATTGTATCTTAAAGAATGAGTTGTGATTTATAATGTAGAAAATAAGAGGTGACTGTTTCTATCAAGCATGTTCACAGCATCAAATTATATTTAAGATGTTTGTTTTTAATGGATGCTTATGCAGAGATTATTAAATCAGAGTGAAAAAAAGAAAGGAAATTAGTAATATCATTTCAAGGCTCTGAATTGGCTCATTTTCAGATTTTAACTCAAGTGCCTTGTTTTTGACCCACCACCAGAAGGTAATTAGGTAGCCTAATCATTTTGTTCCCCACTTAAGGGATTTACATTCAAGATTTCAATTTTACTTTGAATCACTTTATTGAATGTTTTTTTCTTAAAACTCAAAAAATTATATTTGAGAAGCTTGAACAATTAGAGCCTGTACCTACATAGTAGATATTTCTCTTTGCCGTTCAAAAACACTTTACAAAATGTATTATTGTTACTATTATTATTATTGCCATATATCAATTCAAGGTCAGTTTTGGCTCAATCTTACAATTTATATTTTTAAATATTAACATATAGACCTTGCTTAATATAAACTTCCTAAAACTCTTAGAATCAGAGGTTAATTTATATTTTAAAGTCTTAAGAGCCAGAAATTAAAGAACCAGGATTAAAACTCAGAGAATTCTGATTTGAAAGCTTCATCACCTTCTTTAAACCCTGACCAATTTAATGAATGAAGAAACATGATTTCATGGCTATGATGTACATCCAGTAGGACTAAGAAACCACCATGTGACTTCCTAAAATACAATGTTTTAATTCTATTCAACAAGTATTGAAATCAATGAGAGACAAAGATATTAATGGAAAACTGAGTAGGATACAATGCGTCTGTTTTTAAGAGATTTATCATTATTTCTGTGCCATGGATATTTAAATTTTAATTTTCCTGTTAATCTTTCAATTTTCATGCTATTATGACTCGTTAGATACAATTGTAAGGGTAAAGCACTTTAATTATTAACCTCCGTACCTGCTAGACTTGTATACAGTGTCCTATATGAAATAGATATTCATTAAAATTTATTTGGAAAAGAACATTAGCTGAATTAAAGCTCAGGATTTTGAACAGTTCAAGATTGTGCTTTAAAAAATAATAGAAGCTGACATTTATTGAGTTCCTATTATGGCATGAAGGATTGCCAGGAGTAAGAATAAAAGGCACCTATATTAGTCATCTATTGCTTCATAACAAATTGTGCCAAAATTTATAGCTTGAAACAACTACATTTATTATCTCATTCTTTCTTTGGTTAGAAACCCCGTGCCTCTGACTTAAGGTCTCTGATGAGATTGTAGTAAAGCTGTTGAAAGGGGCTGTAGTCTCATCGGAAGACTAGAGGAGAATCACTTACAAAATCACTGATGTAATTTTCAGTTTTTTGCTGGCTGTGGCCCACAGTCTTTTCTCAGTTGCTTGTCATGTAGGTTGCTTCACAGGGCTTTTGCATGACACAACACCTGGTTTCCCTAAGGTGACCAATTAGAGAGAGAGAGAGAGAAAGAGGCAGAGAGAGAGAGAGAGAGAGAGAGAGACAGACAGAGAGACAGAGAGACAGAGAGACAGAGAGACAGAGAGAAAGACAGAGAGATCAAGAAAGAGACAGAGACAGGGAGAGCACAAGTGCAAGATGGAAGCCGAAGTCTTTATAAAGGTTGATTTGGAAGTGACAGTCCATCAGTTCTTTCACATTCTGTTCATTTGTAACAAGTCACAAAGGTAAGCCTGCATTTAAAGAGAAAGGATTGTAGAAGGGCATAAATACCAGCAGGAGGACTTTGGGTGGCCGTTGAGAAGCTGTCAATCATAGTACTTCTGCCATTCTCTCTTCTCAAACACAGTTCAGCATGCTGAATAATGCTCAATCTCATTCCACCACGTTGTAGTGCTTTCAGTATCACTTTGTTGTAGTTTAAACGGATTTGCATTTTGGTATGTGTAAAATATCAACAAGTTGATATTACAAGTATAGCCAACATTTTACTTAGAGGAAATTTATTTGATTGTGCTGATTTGGACAAAAACAATACAACCCAACCGAACACAACATTAACCATGTTCTATATTTATGAACAATCACCAACAATTATAAAATATCTGGGTATTATATTGGCTGATGAAGTTTTGGAATAAGGAAATCTTGACAGAACTTTTGAATAATGTATTCTTTAGCCTTTCAAACTGTAAAACTATTTTCTAAGACTCAATTCTGAAGTTTCACTAGGGATCATATTGAAAATTGACTTCTGGAGTCTTTGTTCTGAAGCTGTTACTGTTTTTTCTTTACTGTAGAACACTTACTTGCTCATGCTTTTTTTTTTTTTTTCCCCTTGCTGCTTTCAGAAATATAGTGACAAGCTCAATTTCTTACAGAAGGAATAAGCAGCATAAATACTAGGTACAAATGAATAACTGTGGTGTCTTTTGAAAATATTTATTCAGCTGAACTAGAAATTTCAAGATCTACCTGAGAGCTAAAATATAAGTTGGAAACCCAAAACAGGTTTAAATTAACCACAGGCAAAAAGCATTTGAGTAATGAAACCCTTATGAAAAAGAATGACAAAAACTTTGGATGATAATTTGATGGCTCCAGTAGAAGAAGTCATAGAGTATTTTTACTAAAATTTGAAAAATATTAACAGAAATGTAAACATGAGGATTAGGAATAGATATTATAATTGGAAAAGCTGAAGTTGGCAGCATTAAAAAAATTTTTTTTGAGTTCCATTTGTGTTGAGAACAATATTTCTTGTATATGCACAAAATGTTAACTTGGTAATGCTTTTTGAGTTTTAATAATAGATAAATCAATGTAAGCATATATATTTGAGCAACTATTTATATTTCATATATTCTGGAAACAATCTGTTAATTATGAAATATGTTTAATAAATACTTACGTAATATAATTGAACAAAAAGTTTCTCAAATGAATTGATATTATTATCTTACAGAGTCGGTGATTTTATAAAACATTATATAATATTATCATATTGTTTTCTGTGAAATAATTTAACTCTAGTACATATGACATAATAGAACTTGAGTCTGAGCTGTTAGATGAAGAAATGAGTATTTGGAGTTGTGTAATAATAGATATTGTTAGACTAACAGAAATATTGACCTATGCGCTCAGTGCCTAAAATAGGACATTCTAATTTTTTTCAGAGAAGAAAGATTCTATTTGTATGATTT
>PVKE010014365.1:0-35087 GCA_004027555.1 Craseonycteris thonglongyai
TTTTACAGATGAAGAAATTAAAGGTAAAACTGCTTCTGTTTTTAAAATGACCCAACAGCTCTGGAGGCACTTTTTTAAAAATTAAATTTATTGAGATGACATCGGTTACTAAAATTACACAGGTTCCAGGTGTACAGTTCTACAATATATCATCTATGTGTTGCACGTGTGCTCATCACCCAGAGTCAGTTCTCCTCCATCACCATATAACCCTTTATTTGGGCTCCCTCCCTTCTTCCCACTCCCATCTTACCTTCAGGTAACCACTAAACTATTGACTCTGTGCATGAGTTTTTGTTTCTTTGTTGCTTTCAGTCTTATATCCTACATATGAGTGAAGTTGTGTTTTTTTTGTTTTTTTTTCTGTCAGGTTTATTTTGCTTAGCATGATGATCTCAATGTCCATCCATATTGTCACAAATAGCAGTATTTCATTTTTTCTTGTCCCCGCTGCTGTTCAACATAGTACTGGAAGTGCTAGCCAGAGCAATCAGTCAAGAGAAAGAACTACAAAAGGCATCCAAAGTGGGAGCGAAGAAGTTTAACTGTCACTTTTTGCAGATGACATGATCCCTTATATGGATTTTAGTCTTTAGCCCAATTACTTATTTGAGGGGCAGCAGGTCAGAAAGCCCACTGGAGATCATCGACATAGATTTCTCACAGTGACAATAAAGAAACCCAAGTGAATTGCAAATCTAGATTTGGTATCCTAATATGATTGGTCTTCTTTTCTTAGGTTTGAAATTAGTTCAAAATAGATGTAAACTGGTTCCCATGTTATTACTTTCTTATATTCTTTTACTATTCAAACATAAAACTCAGAGCAAGAAATCTTGATTGTATCTAGTAATGTGAAAAACTCACTACAAGTGTTATGTGTTTCTTTCTTTATATGTTGAAAACAGTTTTAAATTGGGTTATTTGTAGGTGAGTAAGCTGATTAGGTCTCGGTATATTCATCATGGAATAGCTTATAACATAAAGTACTTCAGATAGAATCAGATTATGTTTAGCAGTATTAGGTTTGGGAAGAGAAATAACCAGGATTAATGGAGAAAATCTGAAATATTGTGTCAGGTAATTGATTCATTTTTTCTACATATGTTGTTGCATTGACACAGTCCTTTGTCAGGACTGAGTATAGTAGATGCTGTTCTCATCATTCTGTTTCCTTGAACTGAACTTTGCATTGACCTATGCAAACATGCTGTATTTAGGAGCTGAATAGTAGCTATAAGTGCCTTTGAGTTACACAATAGTGGGGAGGACTTTACATGGACAGATGATTCTCTGGATGCCCCTGAACACCATAGAAAATGCCACCATTTTTTTCTAAATTTTTGTATTAGAATATTTTTAGCTTTTGGTTACTGTAAATCCAAAGCATCAGTGTCTTTATAAATAAGAATTTTATTTTACTTTCATTAAGTAAAACATGGCCATTATGTTGTCCAGGTCTAATATGTTGGACCATGGTATCAGAGAATTTATTTCTTTCTATTTTATTCTCCATCTTTCTTAGGTTATGGATTCACATGAAATTAATAATCCAGCTCCGACCCTTATAACCTCAGCTTGAGCCAGTAGGAATATGGAGAGAAAAAGAAAGGGAAGATAGGAAAGTCCACCAGAAAGAGCACATTCCACTTAGTCTTAAATCCATCAGTTGTATCTAACTGCTGGGTTGGTTAAGAAGTGTAGATAGTACTTTGCCCATAATCTAGCTAAAAAATAGAGAGTTATGTTACAAAGATATTGGGAGGAAATTAATTCATTTTTATTGTTAAATTTATTTAGGTTTCATAGGTTAGTAAATATTATATAGGTTTGTGGTTACCTGAGTTAATGAAATTAATTCAGTTTTATTGTTAAATTTATTTAGGTTTCATAGGTTACTAAAAATTACATAGGTTGTGGTTACCTGAGGGTAAAGAAATGGATTTTGACAGACAGGGATCAGTTCCACTGTTACATCCCATTGGGCTTTTAGACTCAATATTTAAACGTATATTACATGTAGACTAGAATGTAAGCTCCACAAGAACCTGGGCTTATCTGGTTGATGTCGTATGCTCCAGTGTGTCTGTCACATCATAAGTACATAACAGAATTTTATTGAATGAATTCACGTCCTCCTAAAGTGGACCAAGCTTATAAACTATGAGGCTTGGATTTGACTTTAGGTCTTAGACATGTTTTGTGCCTGTATCTGTGCTAATCACAATCCTTCAGAACCTTATTTCCTCTTTTTATGGTGGTCTTATTATCTGTAGAACACTTTTTGTAGTATTACCCATTACATGAACTGTGGAGATAAAATAAACAGCCTAGAATTTTATAAATTAAGAAAACTGTGAAGAGTTTATTTTGCAATAAATATTTTATTAAAACATATCATAGTTAAAAAAAAGAACACATGAGTATTATGGGTGAGTAACTCAAAATTTCACAAATAAAACAAACCTCTTTAACTGGAAGCCAGATCAAGATATAGATTACTTCCAAAACCCTAAAAATTCTTCTATTGTCCCATCCAATCACTACATTACATGCTAAATACCATGATGACTTTTATTAGCATAAATTAATTTTTTTAATTTAATAAATGTGGCTTTTTTAAACTTAGCATGTTTCCGATAATTTATCTATATTTGTAGGTATCATTATTTTATATTTTCTCATTGACATATGATATTCATTGAACATTATATATTTCTTTATATAATGCTGAAAGATATATAGTATCCAGTAATTCATATTTATTCACATATGTTCATATATAAATTTATTGATCCTTTCTAGTATTTGTTAATGGATATGTTGATTGGTTCTAGTTTGAACTGCAATGAGGAAGGCTGCTGGTGAATATACATCTACATTTCTGCTAGGAATGATTTCTGGATCATAGGATATTGAAAGACAAATAGATATTACCAAATTGATTACCCCAAAAGTTACATCAATGTACACTCCCACCAGATGTAAATCAAAACATGAGATACCACCTCACACTTGTTAGGAGGGCTATTAATAAAAAGTCAGAAGATAAGTATTGGTGAGGATGTAAAGGAAAAGGAACCTTTATTCACAGTCAGTGAAATTTAGCACAGGCATTCTAGAAGGCAGTATGGTAGTTCTTCAAAAATTAAAAATAGAACTAGTAAAGATGCTAGGATAGCTCAGCAGTTGAGTACTTGCCTCACAATTGCAAGGTTCGGGGTTTGATTTCAGGCCCTGGCCCATGTAAACCCATATACTGATCTGCAGCAGAACTGATAACACCCAGGATGAAGGCAAAGGTTCTTGGCTCCCATCTGGGAGTCCCCTGGTTCAGTTCTCACCCCACACGGCCCACATCCACCTGTGTGGAATGAAACCACGTAACAACTAACAATGTACAACTGTGGAGACTGCTCAGAGCCCTCTCCTTTCTCTCTCTCACCTTCTCTAAATGAATGAATGAATGAATGAATAAATAAATAAATAAATAAATTTCAGAAAACAGAACTACTATATAATCCTGTAATTCCACTTCTGGGTGTGTATTCAAAGAAAGTGAATTTGCTATCTCAGAGAGGTAGCTGCACCCCCATTTTCATTGCAGCATTATTTACAATAACCAAGATATAGGAACAACCTAAGTGTTTATCAACAGCTAAATGGATAAAGAAAGTGATATATATATATATATATATATATATATATATATATATATATATATATCTTAAAAAAAATGTTGTACTATTTACAACATTGATGAACCTGAAGAACATTATGCTAAGAGAAAGAAGCCAGATATAAAAAGACAAATACTACTTCACTTATATGTAGAGTATAAAAAAGTCAAAACCTAAAAACATAATTAAGAATAGAATAGTGATATCAGGGCTAGGCACTAAATTAAATGAGGGTAATTTGGCCAAAGGGAACATATCTTCAGTTATAAGATAATTAGTTCTAGAGACCTAATGTACAGTGTGGTGACTATAGATAATAATAATGTATTATATACTTAGAATTTTCTAAGAGAGTAGATCTCAAGTGTTCTCAGTATACACACACACACACACACACAACAGTAACTATGTGAGATGATGAATATGTTAATTAGCTTTAACTGTGGTAATCATTTCATAAAGTATGTGTATACCAAAAGATCACACTACACACCTTAGATTCAATTTTTATTTATCTATTATGCTTTAATAAAGCTGGAAAACAGTAGAATTGTATGATAGTTATAATATTCATTATCCTGTTGAGTAATGGTGATAAAGCAATTTTTATGTTTGTCAGATATTTGATTTTACTGTTTTGTAAAATGTGTATTTGTCTTTAACCATTTTTTGCTTTAATTATTGATATTTAGACATACATTATTAATACTGATCTGTGTGTGTGTGTGTGTGTGTGTGTGTGTGTGTGTATATAATAAAAATCTGTTCCCATTGTGTGGCTTGTCTTTTATTTTCTTATTGAGGTACTTGAATGAATAAAATTTATTAACTTGAAAATAGTCCAATTATGATTTTTTCTTTTACAAGGCTTAGTAGATTTAAAAAATCTTTGTCTACACAGGGGACATGATGATATTTTGCTATTCCTCCTAGAAGTTTTATTAGTTTGTTTCTCTCAATTAGATCCTCTTTCATTTGGAATACATATTATTGTATTGTAGAAGGCAAGGTTTAAGTTTCATTTGGTTGCATATGAGTATGCAACTGATTCATATGAGTATGATTCATATGAGTTGGCATATGAGTATGCCAACTGATTCAGCACATATTTTCAGAAGACTGTCCTTCATTTTTTAATTAATTTTTTTATTGTTAAATTTATTAGAATGACATTGGTTCATAAAAATTACACAGGTTCCAGGTGTACAATTCTATAGTACTTTGTGTATATGTTCAGACTGTCATTATAATTCACTAAAAAGGCATCTTTTCATGTCTTTTGATCCATGTATGTAGGTTTATTGTGGGACTTTTATTCTATTAGTTTATTTACCTTCATGCTAAGAAATACTGTATTATTATATTTAAAAATAAGTTTTGATATCTGTCAAGTACTCTGAATTTGTTTCTTAATGTTGCCTTGACTATTCTTGGTTATTTATGTTTTCATATAAATTTAAGAAACCAGCTTTCATTCTTCATGCAATGCAATTAATAATAATAATTACTATTATTAATAATTATTACTATTATAATAAGTACTATAAACCTTTGGGGCTTTACTTTTAAATTTCAGTGAAACTATATTCAAATTTGGAACAATTGACATATTTCAGAATATTCAGTTTTCTACTCCATGAATACGTGTTTTTTAATTTCTATCAATTATACTTTATCATATTTGCATATAATTCTTGCACACTTTTCATTATATTCATCTCATGATGTGTGATTTTTTTTCTCAAGAATTTTAACCTGTCAAATTCTCTCTTAACAATGTAAAACCACATTTTCCCAATCTGTAAAATATGCTCATGATTTTAGGTCTCTTAAATATTATAAAAATATTACTGAAATTTAGGAAAAGTACACAACCACTTGTTCCTAACATAATAGATACTAATAATTTTTGGGTTTTATCCTGTGCATTTAAAATAGCTATACTGAGAATGCAAGGAATATGAAACATTATTTCATCTTCCATAATCCATGTTAACATAATTTTCCTCCAGCAGATATTAGATGAGTTTCACAATCACTCCCCTATGATAAATGTGGAGATGTTTGTTTGTTTGATCAAAAATAAAATTAAAAACAAAACAAAACATTTAGCGTGTAAAGCATTCCTATTTCTATTCAATTTCTTAAGGCACATTTCCAGATGTATAATTATCTGGTCAAAACGTTTGAGCACTTTGACATGATATATTTTATACATTTTGCCACTTGCAATCAAATGGCTTTTACTCACAGCACCAAAGCAGCATGAAAGACAACATTCAGATTTATATTTTCACTATCTGTTTGTAACACCATACAAAATGTTAAAGATTTAATATACAAAAGGCAGCACACATTCTTGCTGATGCCTGACTTTGCTTGTGATTTCATTGAACATTTAAAAATAGGTCTGTTTACTCATTTTATTTCTTCTCTTGTAAATCAACCAAGAGTCAGAGAGAAATATTTATTAAATTTGTGCTTGCTGGCAATCTCACTGCTATTGCTCTAGGAAAAATAACTATTGGCTGAACATTAAGGAGCACTGTGTGTGGGCGTCTGCAACATGCAGTGAAGAAAAGTCTGCTTTAGATATTTTGAGTTCAGGAACTGGCTTCAAGAATGCCACTCTAGTTTAAAAACAAAAACAAACAAACAATAAACAAACAAAGCTGTTTTTTGTTTTGTTTTGTTTTGTTTTAAGTTGCACCAGGTCTTTCCTCAGCTCATAAACTTCTCTCTAGAGCTGGGAT
Source organism: Craseonycteris thonglongyai (assembly GCA_004027555.1). NCBI lineage: Eukaryota > Metazoa > Chordata > Mammalia > Chiroptera > Craseonycteridae > Craseonycteris > Craseonycteris thonglongyai. Next base: position 6,434 of record PVKE010014365.1, read on the forward strand.
CCCACTATTTTCCAAAGAATTGAGGCATGTGGGACCCCAACATCTAGACAGTACAAGGGATCTGGGAACTTGATTTGAGTAATATTTATTAGCAAATATTCCTTAATGCTCAATTTGATTCCATTCTTGTTGGTATTGTTGGTGTCATCATTGCCCATTTGTCTCCATGTGGTAGCACAAATACCATATTTTTCAGTGTATAAGATGCTCCCATATATAAGACAACCCCTGCTTTTCTAACCCAACATTAAGAAATCAATGCATAGGTTCCATCCATGTGTGAGATTAACTCCAATTTTTGGTGTAACAATTTTTGACAAAAGTGTCATCTTATATGTGGAAGAATACTGTACTTCCTTCATCTTCATGAACCATATCATAATCTAAGGAAATACTTAACAAATTTAATGTATTTGGATTCTAAATATTATCTTAAGATGGGCCAGTGCTAATGACCCACATGTGCCCTCTCACTGGCATTAACTCTTCAAATTATGTTTTATATTTTTTTCCATATTGACCACTGTGTCTGTTTTCCCTTCATGCAAGCAATCTATAAGGATGTACTATCATGTGTACCCTCCCCACATTACAGGTTTCTCTTTAACATGCCAAGTTTATCTACATTTCCACCATGTGAACACTCTTCCCATTGTATAGACATAGTTAGGAAGACTTGTGAGTTGTTGTGGTCTTGGAACACAAAAATTTTCTCTAACAAAAACTGACATAAAATGCTGGAAGCTCATTTCTTTGCTTGGAAAAACCTGTCATAATTTGCTAAGAGAAATAGTCGTATTTTTTTTTAATTCCACATCTATTCATACATTCTCTATCTATCTATCTATCTATCTATCTATCTATCTATCTATCTATCTATCTATCTATCTATCATCTATCATTTATTGTCTGTCATTCATCTATCTGCCTATCTATCATCATCTCAAAGCCATAGTAGTTTAAGTCTGAGTACTATGTCCAGCACCCATAGGTTGGCCGTGAATGGGATCTAGCATAGCTTCAGAAAAATTAACTGGAATAAATCACCAAGCCATAGCACCAATTTGTATTCCTACTGGGGCAGCCTTGCAGCAACTCTAGCTTCTCATGGTCTTAGAGGTGTTCAGTCCCCTTATAAGCCTGTATTCCTGTAAAATTTTCCAACTTGTTAGTGGGAGTCTCACACCTTACATTTCCTATAAAAAAGAAAAAAAAGAAGAAAGAAAAAAAAGATTAAGAGTCCTGGCTCTGTAATTTAAAGCCTTTTCTAAAAGGATGAACATATACACACATACACACATACGAGTTTTGATTTATTTAATTCATACAGCTATCCTTCATCCACTTCACATAACATTGATCTTCATACAACAAGGGTTTTGAAATACTCTTTTGATCTTTTGTTGTAACTAGTGTCATTAAACTGCAAAAATTGAGGATACCCTTTTGAATGCCTATTGTATTTCAAAACATATTGGATATAGTTTCTTTTCCTGATACTTGAATTTCTATCTATGTACACAATCACTGCCTTTTCCAGCATGCAAATTTTCTCTATTGATTACAGACTTCTCTCTTCAAACAAATAAAAACGGCTTTCCCACAGTTGTCTCAATGAGTGGTCTGTTGGATCTGAGAGGTCAAGAGATATGACTCAATGAGACTGAGAGATGTGAAGTAGTAAGTCACACTCCCAAATTTTGATCCCTTCTAAACCTATTATTAATAGTAACTAAATTACAGTTTAAAATAAAATTAACATGAGATTTCAATAAAATATGAGGCTAGAACAGATTTTAGTCTTAAATATTAGCACACTTACTTGTTAGTAATTGAATTGTATAATATTTTATCAGGAACCAGATCAGAATAAGGATTGGCAAAGACTGAGTACTCTATAAATTTGAATATGTGAATTACAAAACAAAGATAATTTCAAATGCAAAAATAGATTAACTACAAGTGAAACAGGACAATTTGCAAGTCAACAGAAGATTTACTCCCCAACACATCAAGAAAAAAAGTGTAAAAGACATGAAAGAGCTCCAAAGCACTCATCAAGAATGCCACATTTCCTAAATTGAAAAATACAGTTCTAAGCTTGTAATCGTCAAGCAGACTAGCAGACAATTCAGTTTAGACATTTCAAAAACAGATAAGGTAATAGTGACATTTTTTCTTTTATTGGGGTTATGACAGTTCCATAAAGCCTAAGCAGTCTCTAATCTTTGGAAACTGCTCTCCACTTTAAGTTTATATTGGTCAATATTTGGAAATTTGTAGGTGATATGAGGGAAGCAGACTGTTTACTTCCTGCCAAGCTTTGGAAATCTAAGGTTTCTAGAAACGGTATCTAGGGTTTTATTTTTACTTCAGCACATCATCTAGGAATCTCCCCCTCCTTCAAATAACCTCTCCTCACACACAAACAAAAGTAGCAGAACTATATGCAAGTAGAGTCAACATCTTGATTACTATTACAAATACTGCATCCTAAGCTCACCACGTGTCTTATTCTCAGGAAAGCTCACCTTTTTCTTGAAGTTTTTGCTTATTTATTCCTTCTCTGAATGTACAAGCCCTTCTCTTCTCACTTGGCTGAGCCACCTTTTCCCACTAATGCCAGAGAAAGAGTAGATGGCCATTTCAGTGTGGGACAATGTTTCCAGTGTTGCAAAATCAAAGCTGCTAATGCTATCCTAAAGGCAAGAGAGCTTAGACATAAGATTCAAAGTGACAAATTTCATTTTTTTCTTTCTTTAGGTAAACTAGAAATATACTTCCGACTTGCCCAAGATATCCAGCACAGGGAGGAAAAATAAAGTAATAAAACAAAGAAACAAAAAACAGAAAATGAAAAACTAGCAATTATTTAATCAGTGAATTAGCCTGACAAACAAGGCTGAGACTGAGAAGCATTTATAGATGGGAACCCTATATTAAGAAAAGAGTATTGTGAAGAGGTAGGAGATTTTACTAGGAAAAGTAAAAACTGTCACCTGATTCAGCATCAAAACCCTGACAAGCCAGGGATTCATGGTTCATAACTGTTCTATAGCAGCAAAAATAAGTGGAAGTGAATTTTAGTAGTGAGGCAGAGGAAAATTTTCTAATAAAAAGACTCCTGAAGAGGAAATAAAGATTGTTGAAATAGTCCTTCATTTAATTATTTTTGTCTTCTAACTAGAGCCAAGTGATACCTAAAATCTCTCCCTCTGAAGAAGATCCCAGGAAAGGCAATTGTTTGACAGAACTTGTTCTCACCCGATCATCACCTAAGAAAGTCCCAGAATTTTCATCAGTATATACACTTGTTAAAAGGACTCACAGCAATATGTTCATGATAAGTTACATATTTTAAATATCTCCCACTGAATATCTTGAGAGGAATAAAATTTTTCAATAATTATTTTATCAACACCAATACATATAAATGATTAATTAAAACTAGCTGATTTACCATAAACAAATGTAAGATATACACTCTTTAATAAATATTTATTGGTAGCACTGTCAGAGACATATTCTGCAAGCTAGGCATAGAAGTGTACAAAAACATACTATACCTTTGTGCTTAAGAAATATATATTCTATTGAGGGAAGGTGTTGGACAATGATTTCATGGAATTGACAGTGTGACAGTGGTCAGTGAGAAGCAAGTATTTGGAAAGGGAAAAAAGAGTCATTCTCAGTTAAGGTTTTACACTTGATCTTAGCCAAAAAGTTAAGAAATGATCACTTAAGGTTTTGAAATTGTGAGAAAAATTGCAAGATAATAATGCTCTTGCTAGTAACATGTAATTTATAATTTGTGTACCTACATACAATTTAACAAAATTAAGTATATTTAATCCATATTAAACAATTAATCTTCAAATTATCTCTAACCATGCCTGGCCATCAGTTTTTGATGTTGAGATTTGAAAGCCAGGAAAGACTGAATCATCACATGATACCTTCTATAAAATAATGTCTGAAAAACCTTGATCATTTTTGGATGAATTTCCTTTATTGTAATAAATTGAAACTTGCTAATAAATATTAAACCATAAAAATAAAAGTATTATAAATTTAAAATGCAAATTTGAAGTTTGCCAAAGGCTTTGTATCATAAAGCAGTTTATGCATACATATATCTATGATATAAACTTTATCCAATTATTTTATTACTTGAGTTGTCAATTCTGAATAAATTATGCTAAATGTGACCTATTTGTATAGGAAGAGATACGGTTTAGAGTGTGATGTGAATAAGTTAGCATCTGGAAATGAAATGTAGTGATCTGTGGATAATTGGAATTTATTTTTAATGGTTATCTACTCTAAGTTGCCATTGCTTTCGTTATTTAGCCTTACTACTTATACAGCATTTTGATGGTTTGAGAAAGTTTTATGCTCCTATAGAAAGCACAGATGGCCAACCTCTTCTTCCCAGAGTGGCCATTACTAAGGGGAATGACTGTTACCCTGTTTCATACCTTGCTCTTCGGTGTTTTGAGTTTAACAAGTACTCAGAGAGTACCTAATTCAATTCAAACTTTGTCCTCTATTTTTGGTGAAATGACAAATGAGCATGTTCAAGAGTCTTTAAGAATTCCCAGTAGTAGGAGATTTATAAAAGTCAATAAATGTTAACTTTGTAATGTGAACAATGTCCTATGCAGTTATAGAGGTGGTAAAAGCCAATATTATATAAGAATACAAGATGACTGTGACAGAAACACGACATTAGATTTACAGCTCAAAGAATATGTTGTAGAAGCTCCTTCGGAAAATAGGGACGAGGGTAAGAAACTGCAGTGATTTTAGCAAAGAAAATAGCATAAAAAATAGAAAATGTCTCTACAAGTGAGGATGTATGTGTAGAAAGAATAGAAGAAGGAAAGAGGAAATGTAAGGTAGAAGATTTCCAAGGGCCTTAATTATACCAATAATAGGATTGGAATTTTATTCCCTATAGTATCTGGAATTAAGATGTACAGAAATTAGTTACTCAGTTGAGAATCTGCTTTTGTTTGTTAGAATGGAATCATTTCTATGAAATTTTAAGATCTCAGATTAAATTGGGCTTCCTTAGTTTTTTTCCTGACTTTATTGAGATGTTTTAATCTTTATTTATATATTATACTACTGATCATTCCTTTATTTCTCCTTTATTATTCATGATTCTACCTCAGTCTGTCACTTCACTCCCAAGAGTGCTAATACTTTATGCCTACCTTTTTTTCTACTAATGTGTGTAGCAAGCATTACTTTCCTTATATACACATTCCTATTTCAACTTCTTAAATTCTTTATTTAAGATTTCCCCAAAATAAATACAATATAAAGATGTTTTTAACTACTTATTTGAATCATCTACACACTTTTATGTCTACGAATAAATAAAATATTATTTGATCAATGAATATAAACATTTAAATAGTTGCTTTTGGATTATCCTTGTGAAATTGGTGATGAAGTTAATTGAAGAGATCAACTTTACAGTGCTTGGTAAGAAATTTGGTGGAAAGATTTAAGTGAATATTTCCTAATATCTTTAGTCTCATCTTCAGTAACAACTGAAAGTAGATTTCCTCAATATATTGTTTGTCAATTGACATTTAAAATTGTTTAAAAGGGGTAGGCCGGGATGGCTCAGTGGGTTGAGCACCCACTTTGCAGCGCCGGGGACCGGGGATCAAATCCCGGCCCCGACCCCGGCCCGTGTGGAACCATATGCTGAACTGGGAGCTCCCCCAGTTCAGTTCTCTCTCTGTCTCTGTCTCTGTATCTGTCTCTCTCTCTGTGTCAAAAATAAAAATAAATAAATAAATAAAAATATATTAAAAAATTGTTTAAAAGTTATTGATGATGAAAATGATGATGATGATGATGATGATGATTTTGAGCTGGTACTAGTTTATGTTTTGGACTTCTCTGACTTTAAATCTAAAGGCACCTTCCTTTACATATATTGCTATATACTCATAGCAATAGTTGCACAATTAGCTTTTGTTTAGCTAAAGGCAGGTAGTCAACCTTAACCACAAGCAAATATGTTGTTTCTTTTCATCATCAGTTCTACATTTTCCTACTCAGCATTCTCTTTTCATCTTGCTCCACATTCTTGGCATAGCCCTTTTTATTATAAAGTATGTGAGTGCTAGTAAATGCACATAAATACCTGTGTTACAACCAGTAAGAATGACATAATCCAAGACCTTATATATATTGTTACATTTCACATTATTTGCAGACATGGGATAAAGAAAACAAAGAAAAGCTGCCATTTTTCTATAGGAAAAAATATTAATTGCATTACTATATAAAACCCTCTTCAGGGTTTTTATTGTAGAATTTTTCTAACCTTAATTTTTTGAACTTCTAAAGCAATTGTCATGACATGGAGGGAGATGAGTGAGAACAGCATTTTAAGTAGGGACACAATTCAAAATTTCCCATAATTGCCATGATATTTCTAGTGACTCAGTAAATATGCAGTTCACATTCACCTCTATCCATAGCAATATTGTTATGATAACCCTTTACAATTGCTCACTCTTTAGTAAAATTGCTATTCCAGAAAGATTTTGCCAAGTTATTCTTCTATATTTAGGTACTCACCAATATACCCCTCCTTTCCTGTCCCAGTTTGAGACATATGGGCTGATTTCTTTTAAGACTTTATGCTGTGTTTCCAAAGACAGTAAGTTAAGTCTTAACCTAAATATAGAACCACTCAAGTGGTGAAATTGTACTCCTCTTGACTGAGAGATCTTACATTACACTCATTTCTAAAGAAAGCCCTTATTATTTTATTCATTTTTATTCTAAGTAACTGAATATCCTGAATCCACTACCAAGTAGCTAAATAGTGCAAAATATTCTACCTTATATGGTCCTCTAAGGGTTGTTAAAAACCACACGGACAGAGAAAATATGTAAGTAATTAGTCATTTCAAAAAACAAATTTGAAACCAGAATAAACAAATTATTCACTAATAATACTCTAATTTTCTATATGAAAATATGTATCTATCAAAGAAAATGCGTAAAGTTCTAATATGCAGTCTTAAATGAATATTAACCACTGTGTGAAAAAAATGTTAAAGCCTGTATTAAAAATATATGCTTCTATTTCTTTTAGAGAAGAAAATTAAATAGAAGTAGCATTGGAAAAAAAACACACTGTTTGTCATACGCAAAAAATGATGCTGCATGTTTTTAGTTGACCAAGGTAAAGTTTAAATAAAATAAAAATGCTATTGAAAATGCAAATCTGAAGCCTAGATGTCTGACATCTCAAAGGTGTACAGCCTGACAGTAGCAAAGTGGAAAAACCTTATTACATTGATCATTTGTCCTACCTGTACATAGAGCTTTGTTGTTACTTCGTGTTTGTTGGACCTATGTCTGTCAAGTACACATTTGGAAGCTAGGGGCACATAACATTAAGGTTACTATTAACAGAAGAAAAATTGCTTTCTTCAAACAAGCTCATTATAGACAATGGAAAATCAATCCCAAAATGAATTGTGCTTTGCAGTTCAACTCGCAGTGTAGTTATAGCTTTGGTATTGACAAACACACTGATTATGGCTGGTCATCATCTCTCTATGCCATCAGCATTCTCCACCTTGTTTGTGAACTGCAAATGTCCTATTGATTTATATGGGGTTAAGAAATTTGAGACTATATTTTCTCTTTTGAGATAGGAAATAGTTCTTAGCATATTTACTTAACCAAGAGGTGAAAGAGATTCACTCAAGTACATCTGCAAGCTTAATCACCTGGTTATATGGTGGATGAGTACATCTGAGTGAACAATGCAAGCATTTCCCATGCCACCCCCTAGGGCCTAGGATATGTAAAGACCCATTAGCAATATCTGAAAACCATTGCATGTGGATTTTCCTGGCTTACTCTTAAGTTCTTGGTTTATTTTATTAATATAAAATCAAAGTTTAGTTCCAAAGCCTTATGGTCAAGCATGAAGATAAATTACATGCTGCTTTTTTTTTTTTTATAGGAAAAAGCAAAGTACTAAGGACTTGTCCATTTTCCTTATAACTCTCAAGCTGCCTACATGGGAAGCAAGATTGTTCTTGTTTTGGTGGAAATACTAAAAAACAATATGTATAGACAACTGATGTTTGTTAGAATTTTACTCCCATACTTTAGTATTTTTAATAGGTGTCTAGTGGGAATGAGAAAAGAAAATGTAATAGTATTTATAAAGTATATATTTGTACACTTGAGAGCAACGAACTATGATCTTCCTGCCTTTCCCCTCCTAAAAATACTTTAAGAATGTAACTTTATAACTTCCCAAGAGTCACACATTATTACCATTGAGATCAGATTTATTTATTACATGTTTAATTTTTAAATAAGTAAATATAAAATAGAACCCCTAGTGTCTCTCTAATTATCATGTTTCAGATTGCCAAATAACATCTATTCTTCCATATAATGTCAAAAATGTATGTGTCATTTGGTATGGTAACTGCTATACTGCCACTTGTTCAAAGAATACTTCTCATCATATCTGCAAATTATAAATTAGAAACTTTAATCTTTGATGAACAAAAATAAAGTAATTATAAAATACATGATATACTTATTATTTAGGTAATAATTTTTGAATATTATTTAACTATTTTTAAATGAGATTAATGCACTTAAAACCTATGTAATTTTTACTAACCAATGTAACCCTAATAAATTTAACAATAAAAATATTTTAATCTAGATTTGAATTTTTCTGAGGAAGAAAATATGTTTTTCCCAATGCACCTTTATGGTGAGATTATACAACTGCAATATACCTGTAATACTTGTCAAAATGTCAATAAAAGTCAGATCTGAGTATTCAAATTATAAGAACTCAGAAAACATTTAGCAATTATTTATTGCTGGGTAATTATCTCATTACATAGTACCCATAGTCTCCAAATAGTTTTGGTATTCCTAATTGGTTTCATTTAAATCTTGTCATTCAATAAAAAACAGACCATTTAACTGCATACTTTAAAAATTCCTACAAATTAGTGAAAAGGGTATTTGTCATTGTCTAGCAAAAATTTTAGTACAGAAATGTTGTGTCTAGAGAACACCAGTGTGATGAATGTCTTAGCTCCAGGAGATGTTATGCACACACACATACACACACACACACACACACACACACACACACACACACACACACACACTCCTGCATTTAGGAGACATCATTTTATTGGCATAGATTTATAAACATAATTTAATAAAATATGGAGTGAGTAATATAGAGGACTCCAAAAATTAAAGCTCTAAAAATTTAGGTTAATTATATTACACACACACACATTCATTCATCCACTCATTCAACAAAAACTCACAGACACAGTCAATAGTTCAGTGGTTACCTGAGGGTAAGAGGAAAGGGTGGGTGAAGGAAGAGGGAGGTGGCATAAAAAATATGGTGATGAAAGGATAACTGACTCCGGGTGTGAGCACACAGTGCAATACGTGGGTACTTTGGAGTTGTACACCTAAATAGAACCTATGTAAGTTTTATCAAACAACATCATCTCAATAAATTTAACAAGTAAAAAAAAAATACAAAAATATATGAGAGGTTGAACAATATTCTCCAATTAACCTTGTAAATAGTATTAAAATGTCTACCTCTTTTAAGTTGCATTGAAAGAAATCCAATACAAGTCTTAGTGAACATGCATATTATAGTTTTCAAGGGAACAAATCAAGTTGCAATGATTTACCTGAGACAGTTTGTGCTGGGAATAGTTCCTGTACTAGTTTCAGATAGATGTTGTCACAAATTCCTATTAGACATCTATGAGAATCTTCCCTACCTTTTGAGTAGGTTGCACATGTCTTTTTAAAATAGGGAGCATATTTTACACTTGACTTCAGTGCATTTGACTCTCCAGAAGGTACTATTTATGCTTTCTTATAATCAACTGAGCCTATCTTAGGCAATAACTATAGTTACCACAGTCTTCCTGACCCAGTAATTTTTTTCATATTGTCATTATAATTGAAAATCCAGATTGATAAACCCAAAGGCAAAATAGATGATCTCAGCAGCATACTGATGTTAAGTGTTCACATGAGTTGAGCTGAGGTAATTTTGCTCTGATCACTAATTCACATGGATCACAGTTAGTCTCAAATATAGATTTAGTATATGATAAACTCTTCTTTATAGCCATTGTTATAACTTTTATCCTTTAAAATCTGTTTAACTGTTATATAACTTAAATACAGGGATGATAGAAAACAGTTTAAAGCTTTTTACCTCTAGCAAAACCACATAAGACAAAGCACTTCCTTTAGTCACTTTGACTTTATTAAGAGCTCTCCGCGTGTGTGTGTGTGTGTGTGTGTGTGTGTGTGTATGTGTGTGTGATGATAGAAATGACACTTCTCATGGCATTTATGTTATTGAACAATATAAGATGAATATAAATCTTGAAACTAAATCTCTCAAAAACACTTTTTCTTAGAAGTACACATTGCAGTTGTTTTCATTTATGTTGAGTGTTCAGTTATCAATCTAAAAGAACAATGTAGGAAATTGCAATGGACTAGAAGTGATTTATAGAATGAGCTCACTTTAAAAGGAGTCAGGTTTATGAGTTTTTCTGAGATAGAGTGCTTCCTTTATTTACTCAGAGGGACAAAAACAATCAAACACTCCATGATACTAGACCAAGATCACCAATGGGAAAACAGTATCTGAAGTAAAGATGCATTTTCCTGCATCAAATAAAATGTCCATTTATGATGAAAAAATTATGTCTTAGGAAATGAAATTAGATGCCCCAAGGGACTCATAAATAAATACATTAGAAATTGTATATCATACTATATACACCTTTAATTAGCTTTTGTTCACAGGAAGATGTCTTACAATAGCAGTTTTATTACACACGTTAAAACAAAATTATGTTCTAAACATGAAATTTAATAACTGTTATACTTGAATAGATCTCAAAATTAGACATCTTATTGACCAAGGATTAGGTTAAGACCTTCTTTATGTAAAACAAACATATTCCTAAACACAATAGAGTAACAATTTATATAAATAACAGTATCATTTCACACATATGTGTTTTCAGAACCTATATGAATGTTGGTTCTCTCACACAAAAGAGATATGTACTGCTGGTATTGCTGTATATGTGAGTTAGGGGAACAGATGCTGGATAGTAGCTTTTAAACCTAAATTATAGCTCTAAGATCTACCACTTACTGATTATCTGAAGTCATTGCTCATTGATTTAGCCTCTAACGGAATTATGTATCATATCCATTAAAATATAACCTAGTAGTAACAGCTGCCTTCCCTGAAAATATATTGATGTTAATATGTGGGGAAAAAATCCTATAAAAATTTAGCTGCTGCTTGTGTTGACCAAATGTATTCTATGTTTATTTAACTATATTTATAATTAAATTTTTGTGTATTTATCATCTAATCTCTCCTCCACAACACAGACAATGGCACCATAAAGTGGCATTTACTGCTGTAAATTTGTTTTATTAATATAAAATAAATCGAAAGCACTACGAGATATCTTATAGATGTGGAACATAAAGTAGAGGTATGTGATAATCATCCAGGTGGTACATATTAAAATATAACTCTTTTGAATTCCTTAAAGAACTACGGAATAAATGTATTTTTTTAACTGAGAATTATATATTTATCACCTCCTGTTTGCGAGTCTGCTTTTACATTTTGATATAGATATAGAAATATGAGGCTGTGTAGAAATTATCCAGCCATGTAACAGTTCTTGTTATATTGACAATGGCTATATTTTTTTCTGGACAGTCCTGACAGATATACAAATATTGATTTCAAAATTTGTGGTGGGAGATTTGTCTTTACCTTGAATAAGCAACTAATTGCCATTTGCTTCCAATCTTCTAACTATCTGTTGATTCCAATACCTAACATATCCCTTCTCCAAATTCGTTGTAGTTATCTGATGTCTGGCTTAAAATTCTCCTACATAAACTGCTGCAATGAATTTCTAAATTGACTTCCTGACTCTAGACTGGTTCTCCTCTTATTCATCCTCTATGTGTGTGTTAAACGTGATGATTTAAAGTGTTCTGATCACAGTAATAATTTCAAAAGTACAACCTTTATTTCACTATACAATTTAAAATTTTTTCCGAAGTAGATATTTACCTAACCAATAATGATACTTACACATTTCTGTGTTCTACATACTCACTTATATTTAGGCTGACCATATGTACCATTGTAAACAGGGCAGTACCTTTTTTCATATTTCCCAACCATTCTCTCATTTTAATATAAATGCCAATTATGTCCCGTTTTTAGTTTTTTGTAAAAAACTGAACTCTGGTTGTTTATTTACCATAAGGTTCTATGCAATTCAATGTGTGCAGTAAAACTTCTAGTGTAATGAAAGAGGAAGTTCAACTTACTTTATTCCATCAGGGCCAGGCTTTTTGAGCTACTGATGATCAAACCTTACCCCCTTGCCTGTTCACAGAGACAGGGAATTCAAGAGGCAGTTATTAAGTCCATTCAGTGTGTGGGAGCCAGGAGAGTCTCAATGTCCAGGAACTACTGAACAGTCTCACCTGGCTGTTTGCTTCCATCAGATTAGGAGTGTGGGACGCAATGACTGAGTCTTACTGTTATTTCTACCATCATTCAGCGCATACAGAGTCTTTCTGTCCTACATTTAGTTTGATTCAGACCTTTTAGACTCGTATTTTGGATCAACGGGCTGTTAGCTATTTCTTTTATAACAGCAAAATGTTCTGGTGGGACATTAGCATATATAGTCTTGTGATAGCTGTCAGGATGTACATTGCTTTTCTTTTCTTTTCTTTTTTTTTTTTTGGTGTATGCTTATGATTTTTTTGCAGTCTAGTCACTGAAGCCCTGCATTAGAATGTTCAGTGTGGTAGGCCATGCAGATTTTTATACTGCTCATATAATATTTTAGAAGTGTTTTATTGATATATGTGTTATTTAAGTGTTTTTTGTGTATATAATTAATATAGGAAATAAATTAGTATTATTCATTTGCGTCTCTTTTCATTTCTTTTGCAGTAAGTTTTGGTTATTATTTTTAGGTCTCCTATAGCCTAAAAGTCTAGATTAAGTATTGAAACAATGAGTGATACGTTAATTTTGAAACAAAATTATGTCATGGAATGTGAGAAGTTTTGTGATAAGGTGTTTAAAGACCAAAATTTGCTGCATAAGTTTATTTCATCAGAGAAATATTCATAGCACAATTGTGGGGAAATATAGTCCTCCTCTATGTCTACCTAAATTTTTGTAAGTTCTGTTACTGAAGAATAGTTAGCTCACTATGTTTATGTAATAACACTTTTGTTATCATTGTATTATTTCATAAATATGTAATATTACATAATACTATCCTATTTTTTCATCCCGATATCTCATTTTTATCTCAAGAGAATACAGGCAGCTTACTTATGTTAGGTGTTGTAGACTTTCTGAATTGGATGAATTGATAAATGCAAAATGATATTTTCATAATTTTAATAGAGGATTCTTGATAACTAGAAGGAAAAATAATTCCAATTTAGGAAGAAAAGAAATAAATAACAAATATTAAACCACCTAAAACAATTAATGTTTAACAAAAATTTCCATTAAGGACATTGAGGGAATATTTAATGGCCCTAATTCAGGTCTCTGAAAAATGTGGGTCCTTATCCAGCCTCTGGTCCAAAATTCTTGATTTATATCATGTGTGCCAGTTACATAAGTTGCTCCTTCAACCTACATGCTTGCCTTCATTCATGTTCTTTACAAGAATGACATTTTTCATTTTGCTACCTAGTGAAATCCAGCTCATCATTCAAGACTAACTTCCTTGTAACATTCCTTTCTGAATTCTCATTAACTTTCTTTTTTTAAGGCAAATAGCACCTTATTCACATCTAGTTGCTATATAATTCTCTCACCTTGATATATAGAAGATGTATACCATTTTAATTTTTAATTTCATTTTAAAATAATCAGGGACTATGAGTTATATAGTCATCTGTGTATTCTTAATCCTAGTGCCAAGTAAAGCATGTGCTCAATATATTTTGAAATGGATTCCTTTTTGCATCAATCTTTCTTAATGAATAAATATATTGTTAGGCAAAGCAGGCTCTGGGTAAACATGTAATTTATGTTTAGTTTTCAGTAGCAGCAGGTCTACTTTAAAAAAGGTTAAATTGTGTCTTTTATGGTATTATTTTATTTTTTTATTGATTGTAGTGTATATAATACAATAAACTAAGGGGAAATTTAAAAACATGCCTAAAATTACCAAATAATTTAAAGAAGACTATCAAGTATACTTTATAAAAATATATTGACTACTTATATGTAGTCATATATACAGATGCATGCTTATATTTTATATATAGGTAGGTATGTTATTATATTTAATCAAATCTAAGATGTAATTTTTGGTAACTCCATTGCTGATATATCACTAAAATGCAATTAAAAAAAAAGATGTGATGTTTTATAGTGTTTATAATTTTATTTTATACTTAGAAAATAAGCTATGCTATATTTACTTAAATACGGACATTATCTTAAATCACTTGAATGCAAACACACAAAAAAAGAAAATAGTAGCATAATACATTGGATAAGGCATTTTCAAAATATTTTCATATTATGAGTCAATGCTTCTGAAATACTATACGACTCAGTTATTGATTTCAGTTTGGTTTTTTTCACATGAGACCGTACCATCAAGAACATCGGTGTTCCAACACATTAAAGAATCCATAAAGAACTACTAACCATTGATTTCAAGTTCTTATCTCATTTGCACTTATGCAGAGCAAGAGAACTTCGGATTCTTGTTTTAGAAATATTTCTAAACACATTTCTATATATCCAAACCTTCTTCTCCATATTATTTTACTCCCTGGAGTTAGGGCTCTGCCACTATCTTTAGGATTTTGCTCAAAACCACTGACAATTGTTTTCTAAGTCTTGATGCTAGCAGCTATGTGAAGAGTGCAATAAATAATAGCTAGTTCATAACTTCTGCCTTAGACAAAATATATCTTAGTGATCTTAAAATATTAAAAAGTATGTGACATAGAATCAGAGAAATGTAGCATAGTATTTACTGATATTCGTCTATAAGAATTTACTTTCACAATGTATACATATATCAAATCATCATGTACACTTTATGTATCTTATAATTTTATTTATCAATTCTATCTCAATAATACTGAAATATTCCTCAGGATTGGTTATCTTTTAAAAAGCTCTCTCTTCCCCTCCACCACCCGCCACCCCCCCCACACACACACAAACTGAAAGGCATCAAGCATATACACAAATCTCACTTTTATATAACAAAACACATTTTTATGTTCTTTCTCCCATGGCTTAACCATGACAATATTCTTTTTCCAAGTTATCATTTAGTTGGAGAATTGCAGCAGAAAGTTCAAACAATTTGTAAGTTAAGAGTCATTTCTTTCTTTAAAAGAACACATAAATTTTATTTCACCAAGACAGATTGTCTCCTTTAAAAAATTATTTCTAAGGGTGTATTATACATACTGATAATGGGAATCATTGGAACCTGAGTTGAGCATTTATGTGACTTCACCAGAAGGATATTTCTAAGAATCAATCAAAAAGCAGAGCACTCAGAGTAAGTACAACAAATTCTCTAAAGTAAGCCACGTGTTTAGTTATGTAAAGAATTCACATGGCATTCAGGGTTTCAGAGTCATCAGTGGACTGCATATAAAAACTGATATATCATTCCACTATGCTACTATAAATTGGCATGACTAAAAAAACTGTTCTGGTTGTTGTTGTTTTTCTTGGATCACTCTGGAACTCTTTTGTTATTAAAACTATGTTAATTCAGAAGTGATAAAACTTTAAATGAGAGATTAGCTAATTTATAAGGGGACATTCTACCAGCTAAAGCAGCTAACATGAGCCTTGTAGATGGTGTCACTGCCTTATATTTAATGTTTACTAGGGTGACCAGACGTTCCACTTTTGGCAGGACGGTCCAGATTTTTAACAATTTGTCCTGTGTCCCGCGGCGTTTTAAAAAAGTCCCGATTTTTAGGGGAAGCCGGGATGGCTCAGTGGGTTAAGCGCTCACTTTGCAGCGCTGGGGACCAGGGATCGAATCCCGGCCCCGACCCGTGCAGAACCATATGCTGAACTGGGAGCTCCCCCAGTTCAGTTCTCTCTCTGTCTCTGTCTCTGTCTCTGTCTCTCTCTCTCTCTCTCTGTCAAAAATAAAAAAAATAAATAATTAAATAATAAATAAATAAACAAATTTTTAAAAAGTCCCAATTTTTGGAAAGAATACACAACAAGCTAGGGAATAGCGGGAGATAGACCGAATTTTTAATCAAGATCCCCCTCCCCTCTGGTCAATGGTGTCTCACTTTACCAATGTTAAAATCTGGTCACCTTATAGTTATATCAGTCTTTGTGTCTGGTTTCATTAAACTTAATATATACACACACACATTTACTATATATATATTTCTCAACTAGAGAACGTATATAAAATCCTTTTATTTTTAGAAGTCATATTCACGTGTATTTTGAGCCCTCTTTTGTTAAGGTACTGACTAGAGGGGTGGGGAGGGGAGGGGACTGTGTATGTCTAGTTCAAGCCTTAGTTCACGGAAGTAAACTCTTGAGATCCTTCACTGTTATCTCCTGGCTTATTCCAGTTACATTTCTCTCATTCCTGCTTTTCTGACATATCTTTAGAGTATAGTGATCTCTCTGCTGATTTGATGACATTCCAACATATTGAAATTTATTGTACCCTATTCTTAGATGAACAATACAAAGGTTTACATGGATTTTCGGTGGAGGATAACTTGTTTTTATAGAATGTTGTCCAAGAAGCAGAGCAAGAAAATTTTATTAACCCCACTAATGTTATTCTCATTTTCTTTCTGTCTCTCCTGACACTAAATGTCTATCATAATTTCTTTAAGGATCTCCCAGACTCATTTCTCATGTCTTCCTTCCCCCTTTTTTTCATCTTTTTTCCCCTTTCTTCATTTTCCCCACTTTCCTTTCCTTTCTCCCTCCCTTTCTTACTTATTTTCTTGTATTTAGTTATTTATTTTTTGAATGAACACATATCTTCCATAAGATGATTAATATAGAGCTTATTAGCTCCTTGAAAAATATGGTTATAAAAAAATAAATAAAAGAAAATTTTAAGAAAAAAATAGCTCTGGTTGAGTCAATTTTGTTAGCCAGCTACATCTGCTGCAGTATTACATACCCCAGGACTAGAGCATGAATGAGACCACTTGGGAACAATTCATAAAATACTGAAATTTACTCAAATAAACAATGCTAAAAAATGTTACTTCTGTCCTTTATTAGAAAATAAGGACCAAGGAAAGTTGTGCTTGAGGATAGAAAATGTGAAAAACAGAAAGGAAAAAAGCTCAAGCGGGGCAGAGATATACTCTTATATTTGTTTGCTGTTATGTGACTTTGGGATTATTTCTAGAAAAAGAAATGAACAAGCCATAAAGAATTAATATCAAACCTTGACTTATCTTTTTTTTAAGATTTATTTTATTGTTTTTGACAGAGGCAGAGACACAGACAGAGAGACAGAGAGAAGGGGGAGGGCCCAGAGCCGTCTCCATAGTTGTACGTCATCAGTTTTCAACATGGTTTTGTTTCACACAGGTTGTCAGGGGCCGTGCAGGTTGGGGACAGGGCTGGAGCTTCTCATGTGGGAGGCATGCCCCCTCCAGCTAGGGGCTGAACTAGGGTGCCAGAATTGAATTGTGGGCCTTCTGCATGGGAAGCACACCCCAGTTCAGCATATGGGTCCACATGGGCCAAGCTGGGATTTGATCCTTGGTTGCCAGGGCTGCAAAGTGAGCACTTAACCCAGTGAGCCATCCCAACTTCCCCTGCTTATCTCCACATCACTCATTCTAAATGAATTTCAATTTTATAAAAAATATTTGAAAAAACGTTAAAATCATGGGAGAATAGTGAGGTTTAAACAGGCACAAAGTGTCAGAGTTTGACTGTTCAAAACTTACACTTTAATTTTACAAATCGTATTTCTACTCCCTGCGACCCTTTTCTTTCTAAAGAGCCTCTTGTCCTAAAATTGAATGATAGCTTAACTAATCTTTATTAGCAAAAATAAATGAATCAATCTAGAAAAAAAATCACGGGTTTTCTAGAGTTAATTTTTACCTTTCTCTCTTTAATATTTTCCAAGGGTTGTGAAGTAAAGAATACTTTTAAATGACTAGTGCAAAGATGATAGCATACACAATGAAGCTGAAATATTAATGGATCATTTGAAAGAAAACTAGGTGCCAGTTTTAAAGATAAGCACTTAAGATTTTTGATACTGCAGGTAACACTGTGTGTGACTATGCATAAAATCAGCATTATTTTAGCTTGTCTTTTGTGTTAAGAGACTTCATTGTATAGTGACAGCCCTTGGTAACAAATTCTGAAATAAATATAATTCTGGACACAAATATTTTTAAATCATGCCAAAAGGCAACAAAAGTGGAATAAATACTATACAGCAAGACATTTTATTTTTATTTTTTTCAAAAACCCTTGGGCAAAAAAAAACAGTACCAGAGTAATTTAAAAATAAAAAAGCTTTTAACATCTTAAATATGAGACTATATCTAAGTAAAAAAAAAAAAAATTATGATAAAGACATTCTTACCCAATTTTAGTCTAAACCTATTTCTAATCCAAAAGTCTTTGCTTATTTTTTCAAGGTTATCATAAATATGCATGAAAAATGCAAAAGGCCTTGATATTTCACATCTTGACCTTTTTGAGTATGCCTCATGAATTTATTCCCACATCTTGCCATTTAAAGTTTACTTTCTCGTATCTTGAGTCCACATATTTACTGACTGTTTAAAGTAGTTACTGTAAGACAGTATTTATGTCTTTGTTTATAACTGACTTCTAGCTGTTTTGCATTCTAGAATAATACTAATAATAAAAATAATAATAATAATAGTTATCAATTCTGAGAGCATACTATCTTCTCTCAATCAAAATTAAAGCAACTTGCTAACATTTAGGAACCTGGAGTGTAGAGCAATCTTTCCTATTCTTCAATATTGTTTTGAACTTGCAGAGGTTTTCTGTTGCTTTGGCTTTTTGTTGTTTGATTAATTTATTTTAACAAGCACCTTAGTATCAGAAATATCTGTTTAATCTCAGACCTGTCGCTTATCATCATGTAAAATTAGAGTGTTATAGATTGAGCATTCCACAAAAGTTGCCCTTACAAATCAGTACAGCAAATAAAATAATGACAGTATGTAGGTATAGTTGAATTCTGCTATGAAAGGTAGCTGTTATTATTATTTAGTTGACTTTATTGTCCAACAATGTTCGCATTAGAATTATTCCTCAGTCAATGAACAAGTTACATCACTAAGAGCAATAACAAATTTAAAAAAATAATAATATTGGGGTCGTAAGATGGGCTTGGTGCAGAAAATGAAAAAATCTGGACTGAGAATCTATAAAGCCAGCCATGGGAGACTCTTAGAAATAACTAAGGTCTCTAAAATGAGACAAATTTCTATAATTCCACAGAATTAATATAAATGCGATTTTATTGTTTTGGTCACTGGCTGGTAAACCAGAACATTATCTTTATGTGATAATGTTATCAATGTCATCTTTTCCTAAATAATATTCATACTGCTATCATCGTAATTATAAATGGTGAACATCGATTAGAAGATATATTCTTACTTAAACATCCAGAAAGGATACTTTCTTATTATTAAGCTACAAATATAATTTGTCACTCAAAGGGAGGAAGGACAGAAAGAATAAAGGGAGGTAAGGGAATTAACATGTAGAAGACTTTATGTCTTTTGCTAGGCACTTTCATTTATATTATGTCATCTCCTCAGCAAATTCATTTTCTATGGTAATCATAGATATTGACTTCACAATAAACCTGCAAAATTTTTTAATAACATTGCAATACTGAAATCATAAGGGTCTTGCCTCATAAAGCTGGTTGGTAATATAGCTGTGTTCCTGTATCTTCAAAGTCAATGCTGTTTTCAGCACATCATGGTGACAGGGGAGTTTGGGCCTGTCAGTCTTGTGTATTTCTGAAAATAAGTCCAAAGTAAATGTCAAGTATAGGAGGTAATTCTTTCAAAATAATAATAATAATAATAATGTGGATAAAATTGTCTTGATGGATAGCCGGGATGGCTAAGTGGGTTAGGCGCTCACTTTGCAGCCCCAGGGACCGAGGATTGAATCCCCGCCCCGGCCTGTGCGGACCCACATGCGGAACTGGGGAGTGCCCCCAGTTCAGTTCTCACCGGGGCAAGCCCAGTTCCTGCCCTGTGCAGCCCCAAGCCCACCTGTTGAATAAAACTATGTAGAAAAACCGATGACGTGCAACTATGGAGACTGCTCTGGGCCCTCCCCCTTCTATCTGTCTCTGACTCTGTATCTCTCTCTCTGTGTCAAAAACAACAAATCTTTAAAAGAAAAATTGTCTTGAGAATGTAATATACTTATCCATGTGTAGATAGTATCTCCTTACATTATTAGGTTATATACACGTAAGGCTCTTAGTTTTATATTAATTCAGTAAATATTTTTAAACACTTTTAGAAGATCCAGATATGGGGTTTAAAATAATGTAATAAAACTCTCAATAAAGTTTTAACATTACTTTACTTTGATACTAAATAATTTAATTAGTAACCTTTCTTGAAATGACACAAAACTTTTTAACATAGTAGTTTGTGAGGAAGGACACAAGACTGATATAGTAAAATTCACACTAACTTTTTTTTAAACAAATATTTATTTATTGTTTTTGACAGAGAGAGAGATACATAGTCAGAGACAGAGAGAAGGGGGAGGGCCCAGAACAGTCTCCATAGTTGCACATCATTGGTTTTCCTACATAGTTTCATTCCACAGGTGAGTGCAGGGCTGCACAGGGCAGGCACTGGGCTGGGGTCTCACCCCGGTGAGAACTGAACTGGGGGCGCTCCCCAGTTCAGCACATGGGTCCGCACGGGCCGGGGCCGGGACTCGACCCTCGGTCCCTGGGGCTGCAAAGTGAGCGCCCAACCCACTGAACCATCCCGGCTTCCCCAACACACTAACTTTTTTGCCTTATATTACTTTTTCATGTATTAAAAATCCTGAAAAATATCAATTGTTCATAACCTAAGATTTTTCTTTAATTTGAAATATCAGAGAAACAGTTGTTTTCTGAGGGAAGAATTCCATAGCACAGTTCTTGCTTTGTTCTAATACTCATTATTTCAAATTTTATATTAATCAATAGTAACACATTCTGCATGCTAATTTTTCTGTATTCTTAGATATAATATCCTTTTATTTCTCAATAATAAAGTAGGTTAAGATATTTTAGAAAAAACAGTATGTGTCTGTTTTCAGATATTTTATAATAACTCAGAATGTATATGTTTTGTGTCTGTGTGTATATCAAGGAATGCATGTTGCATATGTTATGATCAGATTAATAACTTGAGAGATAACAATATATTAATATTGAATTATTTCATTCATCCAACAAATATTAATTTAACAGTATAATATGCCAGTTACTAGATTTGTTACAGAGGCCATAACAGTGAATGCGATAGAGTCCTTGCTATATGAAGTTTTAATATTTAGCTTGGGATGTAGTTGTGAAAGAAAAAATTGTACCAATACAAATAAAATTACAATTTTGACATGTAATAAGTACCATGAAGGAAAATGACCTACCAGTTTTCTCAAAATAGAAGTGGTTTATTCCTCTTGTCCTTATATATACATAGATATGTATTCATAATCATATGTACATATATGGGCTGGCCAGAAAAAAAAATCAGCCATTGTCAATATAACATGAATGGTTACATGGCTGGACACTTTCAAGACAGCCCTTGTATATATAATATAAATAAATAAGTGTATATTTCATATAATGCATATATAAATGAAAAAGTAACTTTAACTTTTAAAATGTTTTGGGTTGAACAAAAATGTGTAATAGTCGTTGTAATTAATGTTGACACATTATTTTATTACTGGAATTAATCTCAGTCATGAAATAATTTGTTGATATGATAGTATCTTCTGTTTGTTAGAAATTTTTTAGTTTCTGCATAAATGAAATGAATGCTAGGAATGTTTCTTTGTGCAATCCTTTTAAAGTTTTAACAACAATATCATACTTATTTTTTCTATGACTTTTCATACTTTTAAATTATTTGAGTTTTAAATTTGGCAATATTTAGCTGTAAAATCAGCTTTTTGAAAGGGTTGTACTTTGAAAACATTATCTATTTCTTTTTATAAAATAACCTCAGAGTTGGGTTTTTTTTTGCTGGGTTAATGATTGGTAAAATTAATTTCATCCAGGTTTTCAAAATTATTTATATTCTAAGACTTTTATGTTTTTATCTTTTAATGGTTATTTTATTTTTCTCATTTCATATTTTGTGTATTTCAGGTTTCTTTTTTTAATCATATTTACAAGTGATTTGCATCAATATAATTCTTATTTCTGAGTGCTCTGTTTTCTGCTCATAAAATAAAAATTATACATTTACATGACATATCATATGTTGTACATATGACATATTTTTTTCTCAGCACTGCTGTTATATACAAATTTTGCAATAAATATGTAAAAATTTGAAGGTGTAGTAAGTAAAGTTGTCAACTTCCCTTACACAAAGTGACAACTGCTTCACTCTTTAGTTTCCTTTTGCCAGATGACATTGGAAGTATATAACAAGACTTCACTTTGATAAATTTAGGAATAAAGAAAACCTATAATGTAATTCAGCAGCAGTGGTCAATATACAGAAAACAGTATTTTCAAACAAGACACTAAAAGTAATCTTGCTGTGGAAAATTTAATTCAATTTAAGTTTTAAAAAATCAGGTTAAATATGAATCACTATATCATGATTTTTAATTTAATTATAGTTGTGTCTATTTCTCTACAGCCTTTCACAATTTATGGAATTAAGCAGAACAATAACATAGAAGTGAACAATAATGTAAACTGCAGATTCAGGGTGATAGTGATGTGTCTATATAGGTTCATCAATTATAACAAATACATCACATTGGTAAGTGATATTGATAATGAAGGAAATTATGCATAAATAGGGACAGGGTGTATATTTTAAATTCTTGTACCTTTCTCTCAGTCTTGCTATTAATCTAAAACTACTCTGAAAAAAAATCAACAACAATCTAAATGAGGGTATTTTTTTTAGTTAAATTTGTTTGGGTAACATTTATTGGTAACAATTACATAGTTTCCAAGTGTACAATTCTACATTACATGTTCTGTGCATTGCATTATGTGCTCACCACCCAGAATCAGCTATTGTTTCCATCACCATATGTTTGATGCCCCCTCCCTACTCGCCTCCAACCCCCCTCCACACACACACACACTCCCACCCACCTCCCTCTTTACCCTCAGGTAACCGCTAAACTATTGACTGTGTCCATGAATTTTTGTTTCTTTGTTACTTTCAATTTTATAGTCCACCTATATGTGAGGTCATACGATTCTTGAATCTTTCAGTCTAACTTATTTCACTTAATAAGATGTTTTTAAGGTCCATCCATGTTGTCACAAATGGCTGTATTTCCTCTTTTCTTATCACTGAGTAGTATTCATTATGTAAATGTAACACAACTTCTTTATCTAGTTATCTATCATAGGACACTTTGGTTGTCTCCATGATTTGGCCACCATGAACAGTGCTTCAATGAACATTGGGGTACATATATCTTTGTGAATGTATAGTCTTTAAGTGTAAAACTGAAATTATTAATATGAGCTGTAAGGCCTCATGATGAACAGAATTCCAAATATGTACCTAATTTAATCTTATTCCACCTTTCACCTATCTTACTTTGGTCATTTTATTAATGTCTCACATATAGTGAGCTCTTTTTTTCTTCTGGGACTGTACATTTTACCTAAAATAGTAAAATCTTTATCTCTCCTTTACTTGGTATCAGTATTTGTCTCATTTTTCTTAGAGAAGCATATTGTAACCATTCAATCTGCAATACATTTCTCTTATATATAATTTATCACAAGTTGTAATGACATATTTAATGATATATTCATGTCTTCTTTACTATAATGATAGTTATGGTTGGTAAGAACTGTGCCTATTTATTGATCAAGATCCTAGCATATCTCAACATAATGAGTAGCTTATAGTCATTCAAATGACTGGCTGATTTAATATACCGGTAGCTTTACTATTACTAAATTTCTTTTAATCATTACCTTACATTGTCCTTATAGCAATCATGACTGGTGGGTTATTAGTATTCCTGTTTCTTTTTACTGTTAATGGTATTTGTTTATTCGTATTTTAGTGAATAGCTATTGAAAAAATCAAGATGGCCATGTTACTCAGTGGTTGAGATGTTCATAAAAATATTATATTTTTAAGAATAACAGGTTCTAATTTTTATCATAAGTGGCACAAAGACTGACTTTTGAAAACTTTTCACATTTTTAATAATTGTTTTGTTATAATGTTTGAAAGTATACAAAACATATAAAAAATTTAAGTGTGGATAGTTGTGAAAATATTATGAAAAATAAAAAAATAGAATATCTATAGTACAAGTATCAAGTTAATATACAATATGCATACTAGAAGTGACCTGACAATTCAAATCAAATTCACCAGAAATAAAGCAATGAATTATGAGAGAAATGACACTTATTAGTCACCATATAAAAAATACTATGCCAACTAATGAATAGCAATTCTACAGTAAATACAATAATGACTATTGTGGGGATATATATTTATTTCCCACCAATATAGGCTAATGGAATAAAGGCAAAATTAGTTCTATATGAAACAAAAATGATAAATCCCCAATAAATTCTATCATTCACAGGCACCACTGTAGTTTTAGTTAAATCATCTTATTTGAACAAATGTGGAATGACAAGTTAAATACAACCCTAGAGTGATATTTTCAAGTATACTATCCCAAGCAATAGATTCCTTTCCTGAGAAGAAATCTCAAGGATTAAATTTAAGTAGATAGCTCTGCTTTCAATTTAGTGGTTTTAGTTCTCTGTATATAATACAGTGAGAGACAAGAACCCTCACTATATTATAGAACTAGTATGCAAAATTCTGTTACATACTAATTGCTCAATAATTGTTAAGCCCATCTTCCCCCATTTTTACATTTACTTGTACAAATAATTCAATGAAATACTTATGCACTAACATTTACCATAAAAATTAGAAGAGCTAGCAATGAATAGACTGAACTACTCTTAGTTCATGTGGCAAATATATGATTATCACAAAACCAGTCATTCTATAACTCCTTTTTGAGTTTTTAGAGTTCAAAGGATTCTTTTATTGGTAGTTGCCACCCTTATATACAGCCTACCATGTTTAACTTCTTTCTGATAAACCTCAATTTGAAAAGGTTATTTGAAAAACGAGTACTTTCATGTAATGTTAATGTTGTGCTACGTGTGATAGACATTTGGTTTTTAAGTAAGAAAGTTTTATTATATTGCAAGGTCAAAACTATAGTATTTAACCTGATGCAATGTAGACTAATTTTTTTCCCCTTAAATTCTTACATTTTGTTAGGAGAACACCACAATGTATAGTTAAACCTAAATTCATAAACTCCATATCAAGTAAAATACAATTTTATTAAGTGAGTAACTTTAGAAGTTCTTACTAGAGTAGTGAATTTAATAACTAATATTAGATGATATTATGTACTATCTGAGAAGGCCATAAATTTAATAACTCAGCAGCTTCATTAGTCTCATATCAAGGGCTCAGAGGCTAATGATCTCACACATACCAGTATGTCAAGGACAAGCAGAGAAAGGAAATAGAGTTCTTTACAATGCTGTTACCCAGAAGCAATGTGTAATACCACTAAGTATTCACTGACAAGAAATGTTAAAAATTCTAGTCTAATTTATGTATTACCTCCTAGAGTCAGATTGCTAAAACATAAGATAATTTGGATTGAATTACATCAAAATATCCCATAACTATTATAATACAGAGTGAAAGCTGCTTCTGATAAAAGTTGTTATATTTTTTAGAACATTTGCCTAGAACTTGTCACAGTGAATTAAGTGTGACTTAAATTGAATGTTATGTAAGCCTTTAAAAAAAATGTGAATAAAAATCATTTCAGAATAAGAAATCTAAGCTAAAGTTAATTTTAAATTATTGCTTCCTAGAATGAAAGCTATCAAGCCATAAGGCTTTTCTGATGTCTTGTGCAAATGAGAAATACCAATGTATTCAAATGTGTTTGCAAACAGTAACAAACAATAAAGACAATGTCCTATAATCCTAAAGTCAACAAAGAATAATAATTATTTCAGCAGCATATGGTAGAAATAGATTTTGTTATGGCACAGAAGGAAAAATAAATAATTGACAATAGATTCAATGTATTAACATATGCATGGAAAATGTATGATAACTCAGTAATTAAATTGTAGACAATAACATGTTCTTAAGTGTAAGGTGGCACATAATGTTATCACCAGCTTGGTGAAATCATCCAGCTTGACACATTATCCAGAATATGATAAAATAGAGAAGAATAAATTCATTTTTTCAAGTTGCATAAACAGAGGGTAAGGAACAAAATAAGACAATATTATTCAATAATTACTGATATTTTTTTATTCTTAATTAGACAATTTAGTTCTTCTTTCTAAGAATGATAAATAAGTAAAGAACACAATATCAAAATAGCATTTTTTAATAGTTGTCTATATCAGCAGAATACTTCCAATAAATACATACTAGAAAATGTATTTATTTAATTAGTCAAGTTTACTTAAAGGTGATTTCACTGTGGAAGTAAACTGGCTTTGCCTATGGACTCTACTAGTTATTATCAGAGGAGACTGAAAGCCAGTTATTTAAATCTCTCTGAACTTTGTATATAATTTTATTAATATGAAAATATTATTAAACACAGACATTGGGTTATTACTGTGAGAATTAAGATATCATATATTAAAACTTTGTGTTATACAGTTTCTCAATAATTGTTAAACTCATCTTCTTCCATATCTACATATACAAATAATCCAATGAAATAATAATGTAATAAGGTTTATTGTAAAAATAAGACTAATTTGTTTAATGTATTCATTCTGGGCTAGTTTTGATGCTTAATTACATTAGGAGGTATCTGATAATATCAAAGTAAAACAAACAAAATAACAACAAGAAAACAAAATCTACTGTAGAAATAGTTCTTATTCTGGATATAATTTATACAGATGCTCCTCCAAACTCATTGCCAACGCCTCACCACCAGCCCTGGTCCTTCCAGCCACAGCCTTTTGCCCCTACGACCCCAATGTCACCCCAATCCAGCAGGAAGCAGCTACTGAAGAATGAACAATGTCCCATTTCCTATTATATAATAACAAAAGGCTCGAACGTTAGGGCTAAAAAGGCATGATGGTGGGAGGAGAAAACAACCAACATGAG
Source organism: Craseonycteris thonglongyai (assembly GCA_004027555.1). Classification (NCBI taxonomy): domain Eukaryota; kingdom Metazoa; phylum Chordata; class Mammalia; order Chiroptera; family Craseonycteridae; genus Craseonycteris; species Craseonycteris thonglongyai. The sequence continues at coordinate 34,052 of PVKE010014365.1, forward strand.
GACAAAGCAGCAGCCCAGGTGCCTCCCCGTAGAAATTTTTATTGCTAAAGCCTGTGGGAACTTTTCCTCCCACCCTGAGGCAGCTGGGACTTGGCACCAGATTATCCATGAAACACGCTCAATCTAGTTGTTGGTACTTTCTTATACTCCTCCCCCACTCCCCTTTCTGGTTCTCCTGACACCCACCTATAAAAATGCTCTTCCAAGCCTCAGAAGTTGCTGATGCCATCTTTTACAATCAGTCCGGCTGTTTTCAGCCATTTTTAATAAACTTGAGCTCTAGGCCGAAAAAAAAAAAAAAATAGATTCAATCAAATGTGGGTTCTGTGTTTGTTCTATTTTTTGTCATGGTAGTATTTTTTTTTTTTTAATCTATTAGAGCCATTAAGGTTGAGTTTGTTCTTAATGGGCTTCTTTATTGGAATATTTAAAAATATGGAATTAATTCATGAGAATCTGTACAACAATATTATAATGTATGGTGACTTATATGCAGTTATTATCAGTATATTTTGAAATACAAATTCTATTTATGCTCTAGTTCTGTTACATATTTTACAGTGAGTCTACCATCATTAGAAATTGTATTTACTCAATATAATAATAACTCCTGTCCTAGTGTCACCTTCTTAGCTTTCAAACATACACTTTACCAGCTGATAGTATTTTGATCTATACAAACTACATAGAAGTTCTGCATTAGCAATTTCTCATGCACAAATATTTTTGGCTTAAATAATTTTGCTTACTCCATTTTCCTTCAAACTGTATTTAGGTTTCTTTGTATGTAGAACTTGTCTCTCTCTCTTTTTCTCTCTCTTTTTATTTTTATTTTTATTTTTTTTTTTTTTTTTATCTTTTCACATTTATAGAGAGAAATTATCTTTTTGTCTTCAGTGCATAGTTATTTCTATTTTACTTTTTGACAGATAGAAAGAGAGACAGAGACAGAGACAGTTAGAGAACCGAACTGTGGGAACTCCCCAGTTCAGCACGTGGGTCCTGCCTGGGCCGGAGCCGGGATTCGATCCTCGGT
>PVKE010014366.1:0-35067 GCA_004027555.1 Craseonycteris thonglongyai
TTTATATATATATATATATATATATATATATATATATATATATATATATATATATTTCAAAAGGGGAAAAATTGAGTCCATTGGGGAAAATATGTGGAAATAGATTTTACTCTAGATTTAGTGTGAATGAGTTTTTTATTCATGGACTGAATTTTGGAGAAGGGATAATTGAATCACTCCTGCCAAGACTCTTCTGCTTTATAATTGAACAAATGTTTTCCAAGTAAATCATACCTTTTCATCTCTTTCCAAATTTTCCCATAAATATTTACCCTGGAGTACATAGGCTATGAATAAAAATGCAAGGGAATTTTAGTGACAATTTTTGAAGAGCCTTTCCATTTGAAATACCTTTCTTTAAATGGTACATTTAACCAATTCTCTTCATTGTGAGCCAAAATCCAAGGCCAGTTAAAAGTATAATAACCAAATAAACTGTGAGAGATTACAGATACTTAGAGGTTTACATTTACAAAGATTATGCAAACTTTTCACATCAGGCACCGGTAAGAGAAAGGCATAATTTTCCTCAAATTGCTTACAATGAGACCAATCAGAATCAAGTGATTCCTGTATATCCCCATTATGTAATATTTTCATTTCAGTCATCATCTCAAGACCTAGCCAGTTTTTTTAAGTCTCTTGTTTCTTTTCTTTTAAGTAGCTGTTATATCCATGTTGTTAATTAGGACTTCAGCTTCCCATAGGTTAAGAGGTTATTATATTTTCATATTCCCTCAATAAGAAAAGTATCTAACTATGATTATTCTTGGCATAAGTAAGCTTTATCTGAAATCCTTCCCATCTCCATTTCTGTATCCATCCTTGAGTAGAGATGGAGTCATTCTCCTGCATGTTGCCAAGGTATGCACTTGAGGTCTATGTCCTTCACAACCACGCTGCTTCCCAACGTTCTGGGAGCATTACCCTGGTTGCAAAACTCCAGCAAAGAGGTAGAAAGACCGTTATTCATTTCTAGGGAAGAAAAAAACCCCAAGATAATTGTACTCTGTTAAAGGTCATACATGGCTTATTGACCTTTTGGCTAAGATCAAGTGTAAAAGTCATATACATTTCTATGTATCTTGAAGGTTCAAATAAGAAAACTACTTTTTGAGGAAACAAAATAAATAGAAATGAGAGATTTCTGATATTGCTACAATTGCCCTAAAATGAAATCAGCTTTAAGTTATGCTCTTTGTTGTCTTTCTGTTTCCTAGAGGGTTTGGAAATCTATTGAGTGAGTAACCTAGTACTAATTACTTGATTTCTATTCATATGAGTTAGATTATAAGTCTACTAATTGTATTTATTAAAATTATTAAATTAAATTCAGGAATGCTAATACAGGCCATTTGTATTAAGAGAGAAGAGTCTTTTCTTTGTCTCACACTTACAAAGTATTTCATATTCTTTACCATTCATGCATAGCTAAGTCATTGCTTAAAATCTTGGTCTTGTTATTTCTTTTTTGAGAAGATTCACCAGTGTTTATTTGTTGCAAAAATTATCCAAAAAGACCCTGCATAAAATTATTAGTACTTTTTCTAACAAATGGGAACTTAAAGAGCAAGTTTCTTGTTGTTGTTGTTGTTTTCTTTTTGAGAAATGAGTTTATTTGGCATTCATAAAAACATGTACATCAAGATGAATTTCTGATACCTCCTGAAGACAGAGTATTAATTCAAAAACTCTGCTACCTGATCATTGTAAAGAGAGTTTAATCATGCGGAACATCAGACATGTTCTTCTAGAACATGTCTTAACGAGAGGGTGATCCCTTTGGCTTCTCAGAGTTAATAACATATTATTGTGCACAAACTTCCTGGAGAACTGAATTAAAGATGCTGATTCTGGGGAAGCCGGATGGCTCAGTGGGTTAAGCGCTCACTTTGCAGCCCCAGGGACCTAGGATCGAATCCTGGCCCCGGCCCCTGTGGACCCATATGCTGAACTGGTGAGTGCCCACAGTTTTGTTCTCACCGAGGTGAGACCCCGGCCCAGTTCCTGCCCTGTGCAGCCCCTTGCCCACCTGTGGAATAAAACTATGTGGAAAAACTGATGATGTGCAACTATGGAGACTGTTCTGGGCCCTTCCCCTTCTCTCTGTCTCTCACTGTCTGTCCCTCTCTCTGTCAAAAAAATAATAAAAATAAATTAAAAAAAAAAAAGAAAAAAAGATGCTGATTCTCATTTTAATACTGGGAAGGGAGCCCAGATAGCTGGAATTTTACCTGCCCTTAGGATTTTCGGAGTCAGAGGCTCACAGAATAGCCTAACAGCCTCTGTCCTAGGTTCTCTAAATGTCATTTGGAAACAAAAGAACAGCATGAGCTTACCTGCTCTAGTATTAAAAATGGATGGCTCTTCTTTGAATTCTTTCATGTCAGACTTCTTCTAAGGGAGTTTGAGTCAAGACCACATGTAATTTTTTATCTGTCTCTGATAATATAGCCACTGGAATTAAGGCTGAGATGGGAATATATATTAGGCAAGATACATAGGAGGAGCCCCTGATGATCACTGTGAATATGTCCAGAAACAGTATGGCAGAATGACAGGAGGCTGGGGACACCACAGAAGCAGGTGGCCAGGCCAGTCTGTTTTGAATAAGGGCTTTTGGAATCAGTCTTCGCTGTAAGGGCCAACAAAAATCTACAATGTCTCTACCTAATTGCTGCTACTAAAAATGCAGTAAAACATTCTCAACCTAAAATACTAAGGTTTCTGTATCCATGCATTTTTCTACATGCACACTAGTCACTTTCAGCCATAATAAACATGAGGATGGGACTTTTCCACCCTGCATTGATAAAGTGCAAATTGGCAATTTGCTTAAAAGCTGTTAACTGGACCAGATACAGAATCTTCTTTTAAAAAATGTGTCAGGGTAAGGAGATATAATACATAAAACAATGATTACATGGGTTTTATTGAAGGTATTTCATTGTGTACCATGCTTTCTGAAGCAGAAATGTAACAGACAAAATTCAGTATGCATGCTTTTTTCATATTTATACAAATATGACTGTATAATGAACATTGGTCTTCTGCCATGGGCATAACTCTGAGTCTCCCAGTAATAAATGTTTTCTAGGACCAGGGGTTTTATATGCAGGAATCCTCTTCACAAAGCAAACTTTGAGAAATAAGGCTCTTGTTTTTAGGGAAACCTTACTATATTGCCAGGGGCTTTTGTTGTTTATTAACATTTATATCAGCTCCAAATCAGCAAACTAAATTCTAAAATGGTCCTAATCTTCTGTAAGTAGATTGATTAAAATATAATTTTTTTATTGTTAAATTTATCAGGGTGGCACTTGTCGGCAATATAGTTTCCAGGTGTACAACTCTACATTACGTCATCCATGCATTGTATTTTTAATCAATTTATATTTATTTGTTTTAAGATTAAATAAAGAAAAACTCTTGTTCTCTATCAGTGAATCAAGAGCAAACATTCAGGGCTGAACAATGGGAAATGTGGAAAGTATTGTTCTGATTAGGTACCCAGCTGGTTAGACTTTAAAGCCTATGTATTAAGCATGGGCAAATGTGAACTCATTGACTGTTTGAATTAAGCACTGCATGTTCTCATTTAATTTTGCTTAGGATGCAGTTTAAAGTATCAATCAGTTGATAGGGTAGCTCCACTTTTATTGATCTTTTGTTTTGAAATAGTTATTGTCTGGTAGCTGCTGGAACCTAATAAATTTCAGATAATAGCCTGGAAAGAGCAAGCTTCATCTTCTAGTGGGAAACATTATCAGAGCAATTTTTGTTATTCACCTAAGGCATTTTGGTCTTGTCCCACTTTAAAGATTTAGGAAAACCCTAGAATCTACCAAAACATCGGATAACATCAGCTAAAAACTAGTAAATTGAGTTCTGTACACAATCACTCATTAAACTCAGAACATCATCATTGTTTCTCTTTGCCAATGAGACGAGAACTAGATGTGACTGTGATTCTGGAGGAAGGCGCATAGTGGTAGGTCAACAGGTGGCAGAAGTTTGCAAGACTCAGTTCTGCAGTTCTTCCCATGGGAAGGTAGAATTAACTGATGCAAGACAGATGATTCTCCCAGTAATGGTTTGGTATCCACCATCAGTGTGACATGGCTAAGTTTGAGACCAGGTTAATTGAAAGGAAGAGAAATAGTTGCACTTCATTTAAAAAATTATCTGACCTGATTTAAAAAATGAATACAACAGGTCCTTGAATAATGTATTTTGTTGTTCAAAATTGTTTCATTATAACAATGACATGTCATAGGAATTTACTCTTGTTTATGTCAACTAACCTGTAAAATTGGTTTCATTGCATATTGTTTTGCTTTAAGTTGCAGAACTTATCAATGACCTTAAGTGAGAACTTACTGTACATTGTTTATCCTAGTAATAAATCAATATGTATAGTTATCAATAAATGGCACTTTGGGGGGCAAACATGTAATCTTTGGACATGTTCACCAAAGTGTATACAGAACCATTTAAATATTGCGGGATTTTTTTTTTAAACATACACCTCTAACTTTATTTCATTCTTGTCATTTAAAGCTTTAGATTATAAAACATTGAAAAACACTTTTAAGAGTTCTGTATCACAAGAATTTAAACAGTAGAAATATCATAACTTCGTAGGTTCAAGTTATCAGTATGGGAACTATACAATGAAATAAAGGCAAAAGCAATATTTCATTACTTATGGATTATTATTAATTATATTCAGGATATAAATAAAGACATGGTTTCAATGTTTTAAAACAATTTAAAAGTCATTGAAGTTGATCTTTCAAATTCCAAACTGTTTGATATCAATGGCTACTAAATAGTGTGCTTGTGCACATTTGCTCTCTATCTCTTTTTCATAATATACTTTCCATTTTACCTAACTTTTTAGTCTCTACAAAATGGCTAAGAAGGGAGTAGTCCTCTTTCTCCAAGGCTTCCTGTAAATCACCATAGAGCCAATCCTGGCACGCAAATCCTTAAGAAGAAGTTCAAATTTATTCTGGGAGAAATACAGGTTAAATAAGAGTAAAAGAGAGACTGTATTTCTAAGCAAAAAAAATTGCATATCTCAAGAAACCCTGGCTCGATGGTCAGGAGATAAATTAATATTAGAAAAAAGGTGATCTTTTTACATGGGCCAAGAAGTAGCTCCCTCGAAGCTGACCAATATAAGGATAGCCAATTTCCTTTATTTTTGCTAATTTTTTTCCTAATAACTGTTGACAGATAATGGTTAAAATTCAGATCTTATTTGTATACAAACAATTAGAAAATCCAATATATAGGATTCTTATTTTAATATCCTAATGGGCATGTTCCAGGTGAAGGATGAACAAATAGTCTGAGAAGTGGTCCAGTTGCATCTGCACTACTGCCCAACAGATGTTCCTAAAGTACTTGTCCAAGTAGTGTCTTTTCTTGCTTCAATTCCTACCATAATTTGTCCCATATCTTCAAATTTTGGGAGTTGGTACAAAACATTCTTTATGTTCTGGCCTTAGTCCTAGCGTTTATTACATTCTCTACAATCACCAGTCTCCTGTGTGTCTCTCCCTTTGTATGGTGAGCTCACAGAGGGTAGGAATTATATTTCACTTATTTTGGTATTCCAGCACAAGGCGCATAGAGAGCCTCAGTTAGTATTGGTTGAATGGTTGAATAAATGCATGTTTTAGTAGTGCTAAGCCCTAACATGGCTGTGTTTTTTCCTTCCCCAAGGACTTCGGTGTTATGTTCCTGCATCATCTTCTTTCTATTCTCTTGATTACCTTTTCATACGTCAATAATATGGCCCGAGTAGGAACCCTCGTTTTCTGTCTTCATGATTCAGCTGATGCTTTTCTGGAGGTAAAAATTTACTTCATCTTTAAGAGTATAAAATTTAGAATTCAGGAAGTCCCCAAGATCATAACTTCTATATTATGCTAGATGGTGCTGGGGATGATAGTATATGACTGCTTTGAAACTGCAGAGTATTTCTTGTAAGTGAATTGGTAAAAGTGAGACTTTAAATTAGTATATAAATTTTGTACAAAAAAAAAAAATTCATCATGTTAGTATTCTTTATTAACTGAATAATGAAAACCCTTATTATTCCACACTTAAGAAATGACTGTTTTACAGTTGAAGAAGTATTACTTAAACAAGTTTGATTTCTATTGTTATAAGTTTCATACTGATTTAGCTGGAAAGCATATACTTATATAATTCAGTTTACATATTAATGGAAGCTGTACATCCTAATAAAATCAACTAGTAGTCACAGTTTCTATTGCTGATATATAAATTAACCAAAAAATTGTTTTCTATGCATATAAGTAAAGAATATCTGAAGATATATTGGTTGCATTTTGGTTAACTTTATAAATCATTATCATTTAGAATTATTAAAGTAGAAGAAAAGAAAAAAATGCTTCTAGGATATTTTAAAAGATAAAATTCCAAGGAAAATTTTGATGTGATATATACTTTTAATTATGGCCCCTGTGAAGAGACATATTCAATAATGTTATATAATTAAATAAGATTTTTTTTCACTTTATACTAAGAAATTTATGTAACTGCTCAAAACCAAACCAGAGTACAATTCCATATAGAAATGGGTCTTAGAATATGTTTCTGAATTTTTATTTCTATTTGCACACAGTTCTGCCCCTTTGAAGCATTTACTGTCACTGTGAATAGGATAGAGGTGTCCTGAAATAATGACCTGTTACTGCAGTTAAGAAGAAATCTTATGCCATAAAATAGATTGACTCTACTATAAAGGCAGTTAGTCAGGGTTTGAAGTTCATATAACACTTTATTAAAAACTCTGATACCTATAAGGTTATGAAACAGAGAAGTCATCCGAATGGGCTAAGGTATATCAGACGATAGCTTGGCACTGATTTCTAAATGCTTCAAGCTAGGCTCTCCCTCGTCCACATATTTTTTTAAAGGAGAAATACCATTAGTATAGGAGCAATTCCCTTGAAAATCAGTATGCTTGAAAGTGAGAATGTATACAGCATTCTACAGTTTTGAAATCAGTCCTGTACAATCTGCCAACTTTAATCCCTGTGGAAATGGCTGGCATGATGCTTGGCAGAGCCATGATTTTCAGAAAATGTTGGTTGAATCACCATGTACCACATTAATCTAGGGGGAAAAAAGTAATACAGGAAACCTAGTCATTTGCATTAAAAGCATATGTTCTTCATCACCTGGATTCTCTTTGATATTATAAAATATTGCTTCAAAATATCAAAATAATAAGATATGTTGACTGCCAACTCTTTGAAGTGGGATCTGTGGCCTACTAAACCATGGATGTCCAAACTTCTGTCTTCTCTGGGCCACATTGGAAGAATTGTATTGGGACACACATAAAATATATTAACACTAATGATAACTGATGAGCTTATTTATATATACATATATGTGTGTGTGTGTGTGTGTGTGTGTAAAGGGTGTCCAAAAATTCATGCAAGAAGTAATTTTGATAGAAAACACAGGTTTATAATTAAAAATTGTAAATTTTCATTGCTCAACAATGAAAATGCGTTGTTCTTTCATGTAGCGCTCCATTTCTAATAAACCTTAACTGTCAGCTGTCACGCTGTCTTTTTTTTTGTTGTTGACAACACTTTACCACACAAATGACGCAAAATTCAAATCTTGCGTGAATTTTGGGACACCCTTTATGTATATGTACCATATTTTCCGGCGTATAAGACGACCGGGCGTATAAGATGACCCCCTAATTTTACAGTTAAAACATAGGTTTAGGCCTATATTCGCTGTATAAGACTACAGCCTCGGAAGTGGGGGCTACAGCGAATATAGGCCTAAACCTATGTTTTAACTGTAAAATTAGGGGGTCGTCTTATATGCCCGGTCGTCTTATATGTCGGAAAATACGGTATGTATGTGTGTGTATGTATGTATATATATATATATATATATATATATATATATATATATAAATTTTATTTATTTTTTTTTTTGCTAAAAAATCTCATAATGTTCTAAGAAAGTTTATGAATTTGTGTTGGGCCACATTCAAAGCTGTCCTGGTCAGCATGCAGCCTGTGGGCCACAGGTTGGACAAGCTTGGCCTAAATATTTCCCAAAATTTGATTATTAACTTTTTTTTTTATTAAATACTGGTGAATAAATATTAAGCAACTATATGGCTATCCACCTATAAGGAGAAAGATCATGCTTTTTTTTCCCTTAATATAATTTGTGATGTCACACCCAAAGTATTCACAAAATTAAAATTTCATCTTGGCTTCTCAGTTAATAGATATTTCCCCTTTGGGATATATTTCTCTCAGAGCTCTGTTTTTTACTTAAAGATATTAAATTACAGTTTCTGTAGATATTGTCAACAATCTTTTCAAGTTTGACTCAGCTAATTTTACTTTCCAAGAAGTAGAAAATAATGTTATGAATTCAGAAGACATCTTCAATTTTTAGCCTGCGTGTAGGTGCTTGTGAATTCTAGGTGAAAATGTAAAAAGAGATGATGAAGCAGCATTACGTTTTCAGTGTCACCTCTTTGTACTTAGACTCATCCGTAAAAAGTAGATGGTAGAGAAAGGGCTGCAATTTCTTCCCTGTACTAATTTCTAATATAAAAAGTGTTCATTTTAACCACTCTCATGAACATTAGCATTCTTCTCACAGACACTTTCAACATTACTGACTTTCATCTAGAAGATAACCCATTAATGTAACTTTGAAAATTATACCTAAATGGATTCTTTGAAAAAACATGATCTTGACACAGTCTTCATTTCTAGATTTTTGAGAACAAGCCAAGAAACTGTCTCCCCAGAATACTCCTTATATGCCTGTTTAAAGAAAACCTATAATTCTAAGCAGAGGGAGAAAAAAAATGCAGAACGACTCCATATATTCTCTATAATTTGTGGCCTTAGTATTCGGGACTCACTAAAGGTTTAAAGGATTATATAACACTTTCTATTTTGACTTGATATACCAAATTCCTGTTTTGGTGTCTTTGGCTTGCTAATATCATCTATAATGCAAGATTTTTTTTTCCTCTTTTCCTGAAATCAACCATATAATTGAATTTTTTTATTTCCTGAATATTTTATTAAATCTGTGACAATCAGTAATTCTACTTATGCCTAATGCTACATTTCACTTGACTTATGGGTAATTCATAAATACTGGTGCATGATGCGTGAACATTTCAAAGTAGCAGGCAATTTTATACATCTGATATCTTGTAATATAACTTATAGGAGACTCATGATATTGAAAGAAGCCTTTCATTTATCAGTTTAACTAATTAATGTCACATTCCTTCCTTTTATAGGCTGCCAAAATGGCAAATTATGCCAAGTTTCAGAAAATGTGTGATCTCCTGTTTGTTCTGTTTGCCATGGTTTTTATTACCACGCGACTGGGTATATTTCCTCTGTGGTGAGTATGCCCATCTTCTTTCTGATAGAGCCATCCCTTACAGGTAGGCTTTCTCTACCATTTTCCTTTTGAATTTCACTCAAAATACTTAGAGGTGTAAAGAATGTGAGGGAAAGGCTCAAGAAACAGCTTGATCTCTTCTGCCAGAAGAAGGTTGCACTCTTTGCTAATATTTTCACAGGATAGTTAGAGAAAGATATGGCTTATATAGGTTCTGAAGCCATAGAAAGCTGTCTGCCATTTTAGGGTTCAATCTAGGGTATGATGCAAAAACCTTAGCCATGAAAGTTGGAATTAATAAAGGAAATACGGTGTTGCAACCAGTTACCGATCAGGGATCCTCCTACACCATGTTTGTAACAACAGCATCACCAGGGAACTTGTTAGAAATGCAGCTTTGTTGGATCCCACCCTAGACTGACTGGATCACCAGCTTTGGAGATGCAGGCCTGACAATCTGTGTTTTGATAAGTATTTATGATAATTCTACTCCACAATGACGTTTGAGAACCTCTGTCCTATATGATTCTCCTCATCAACTGTATTTATAGCTAAAGCTGGTGGAAGGTATAAACTAAAACTAATCCTAAAATTCTCTACGGCCCCTGACTGTCTGGATGTGTTTTGTTTTGTTGAGAGCTGAGAAAACAATGGCAGGTTTTAATGGAATTTGATGATCCCTTCTATTGAAAATAGATCCACTGTCATTAATCATTTGTTAGAAGGCTATTACTTGGGCTAAAAAAAGAAATGAGCCCTCCATATCACTTAAAGTGTAGCATCGATGGCAGATTTTTTTTTTTTCCATTTTGAGAAATTGATTTGAATGGGAAATTAAAGCAAAGGAAGTGGGAGAAAGCTGAGCAGTGAAGGGATGAAATAATACCTTGCGTTTCAGCCCCAATAGAAAAATACATACAAATTATTCATGCGTGCACGCACGCGCGCGCGCGCACACACACACACACACACACACACACACACACACACACCCTTGAGGTTCACCACTTTTTGGTCACTTATTAACATTTTTTCTAAGCAGCAGTGCTGTGTGATGGCAACAGGCATTTAGAAATCATTATTATAGTTTTACATTGTTGTAGGTAGGAAACATTGACATGATTTTGAATAGGGGTCTATATTTATTTCAGGATTGGGACTCTCTCAAAATTATTAGCAGAACTAGTGGTGAGAATTTAAGTAGAAGAAATTCAAGCAAAATCCAGGAAATATCTCAAAAGAATAATAGAAAGCTTTACCTACTTACGATTTCTGAGAACCTGAATTTTAAAGATATAAGCATCACTCTCAAGTACTTTGATTTACTTGTTTCCCTCTAAGGGTAGATTAATATTCAGATGCATCTCTTCTCCTCCCACTCTAGCTCCTGTGTAAAAAAAAAGCTCTTCAGGTTTAGTCTAAAGCTTCCAATAGTTGCCTTTTCCATATTGTTTAGGTGTGGTTTCTTACCTTTCAATATACTATCATTTTTAATATATTTAGTGAATTTATTGGGTACTTACTGTGTAACCAGTACTGGGCTGGGTGCTGAAAATTTTACATACCGGGTAGGGCTTCTGTGGGGCATTTGCAGCTGAATCCCTAGGCCCCTTCAGTACTCTGGTTTATAATTTTGAGGGAGGCCTAGAGGTTATTAGTTACTTTGTGACCACTTATTGGAGATAAATAATATGAATGCATTTTCAATATTAAATATATTGGTTGATGTATACCAAGGAGCTCTGTCAGCTAATAATGCATTAATCTAGATAGAGTATGTGTGTGTGACTGTCACTGGCGACTGGAGAGTAGGTGCTAGTAGTAGACTGAACTTCTATTCTAGCAAACACTTCAGAGATTTATTTCCCCTTCAGATATCTGTGCTTCAGCTTGAAAAAGAAAGAACATTATTCCCTGTTCCCTCTACTTATTTTAGTTTTCAGTCCATTTACTTTGGAGTTACCAGCAGTGCCTTCCGGGTTTCTCCTGACTGTATTTGTTTTCCCATGTGAGCCATCAGGATTTTTGTAATTTGTGGGTTTAATAACACCTAGTTTATTGTCTGCTGTGTCTTTGGTTTATTTGTGTCTTTGCCTTACAAGGACAACCTACGCATGAGTAGCCTTTTCAGAATTCTCCACTGCCCAAACTTCTTTTTTGGTTATAATACATTTTTCTAGAACAGCACTGTCCAGTAGAAATGTAATTTAGACTTCATAGTAATTTTAAATTCTCTAGTAGCCACATTAGAAAAGTAAGATGCTGACATCCATTTAAAGATTTTAACTCAGCATATATAAAATAATATTTTATCATGTAATCCATATTAAAATTATTCAGATGATTGCATTTTTTATTACATACTAAAAGTCTTCAAAATAGGGAATGTGTTCCACATTACTGCATCTACTCAAAAGTCTAGTTGGGCAGTCAATTATTTGATCCTATTTGAGAGTAAGGCGTTTTCATCATTGTAAACTGTTTTTGTTGATCTGCATCTGTCTTTTGTCAGCTCCATTTATCTGTGATACCTGAAGTTCCTAACAATCTCCCATATTTTATGAAGCTTTGATTTCATTTGGCAGAAAGTAATTTGTGTTCAATATCATAGCATCTATCACAATGCCTTGTTCACAATAGTTACTCAATAATATTTATTGAGTGAATTAGGTACTCTTTATTCTAAATGGTCTCACATCTGTTTTCTCTGTTGAGCTCCTTAAATCATTATGAAGTGAATAGGTGCCTTTTCTTTCTTATTAAACATAGAAAACCAATTTATTTAGTCAATGATATACCCAGTCTCTCTGGACTGTGGTCTCCTGACAATGGTTCAATTCAACAAGTACTTACTAAATTCCAGTTGTTCTTCCTATAGCACAACACTATCTTCTTTAAGGAGGAGCCCATAAAGCTACTCATGAGATATATTTTTGGTAGTTGTTACATAAAAAAAGAATTTTTAAATGATTGTTCTTATCATTCTCCCCAGCCAACATACTATATTATAAGCATCATCTTCTCTCGGCCATATGTTAGAATTTGGTAATGTAAAAGACAAATCTACAAAGATCTTGAAAGGGAAGTAATATGCTTTAGTCAATAGAAAGACTGCTTGCTTTGAGTCATGGTTCCCCCCCTCACTGTATGACTGTATGCCATGTATTCGACTTCTCTGTATACATATCCTCATCAGAAAAATAAGAATAATAGCAATTGTTCCATCCACCTTATCAGGAAATATTAAAGATCGAATGAAATAGTTTGTGGCAGTGTTCTATAACTATATAGTAAGCATTTTGAAAATATTACTGTTATGCTTTAAAGATGGAAATTTTTATTATGGCCAAGTGGTCAGAAATTTTTATTACATGTTATAACCTCCAGTTAAAATAGATTAAGAAACTATAATCATAGATTTTTTTAAGTAAAATTTTTAAATGCTCTTTCCAATTATGAGACTCAGAGTATCTTGTGTTAGTCACTTCTGTTCTTAGTGAGCATGTAACATTGGGCGTGTACAACCAAGTTGTATTATGCCTTCTACTCCTAAATGACCATCCCTGTCCTAAGCCACCACAAGTAACCATTACTATTCATAGAATCTCACAGAAATTTATAACATGCAATCATATGTCTGGCTAGTTCTTTCCTACAAGTCACAGACTCACAAGCCAATATTTAGCCAAAAAATGGGCATACCTCATTTGAAAGAACCTCTTCCTATGGCCTAATTATGACTTTCCATATCCCCATTCATGTCCCACCAAGTACAAGCCCTAGGGATACAGTAGAGTTAGTCAAATACCGGTATGTGCCTTCAGTGGTCTGCTGCTATTCAGACAGAAGCATGTCACTTCACAATAATTTTATTTTTTGTTGATCTCTCTCCTGCAAAGTAGGAGAATCATTTGCTGATTTTTACTCTCTGAAGGGCTCAGCAATTAAAAAGAAAAAACCATGTTATAGAAAAGCCTAGATTATTCTTTTATCATTTTCCATAATAAGATTTGAAATTCATCCAGATGCATATGAGAATATCATCTTCTTCCCTGATTGATTTTTCAGGACATATTTTACTTAAGTGGTATGGCTTATATGTTTTTCTGAATATTTAATTAGATTAGCCTCAGAGTTCACAAATTTGGAGAAGCTAGTGTTTTGTTTTTCTTTCCCTAGAATCCCATGACATATTTTCTTTGAAGTGTTCCTTGGTGCTGGTCTGTGTTAAATATATTTGAAAGATAAAAAGTAAAACCTGAAATTTTTGGCTGTTAGGTATTTTTGGCATATTTTAATAATATTCACATGTATTAGTATCAGTTAATACATTTGAAGGTAGAGTAGAATTGTGTAGAAATAATGTCTATTGAGATGTTTCTTTTCATATGAACATAATGATAATATAATTTTAAGATTGTAAGTTAGACCCGGAGTCAACAGACTGTGGCTGGTAGGCCAAATCAGCCATCATGTTTTTATAAATACAGTATTATTGGAACACAGCCTTGTCTATCTGTTATATATTGTCTTTGGCTGCTTTCTGCTACAATGGCTTGAGTAGTTGGGATAAAGAATATGGTCTGTCAATCCTAAAATATTTATCAGCTGGATCTTTACAGAAAAAAATTGCCAACTCCTGGGGTAGGCCATTAAAAAGTAGTCTGATGAATAGGCAGTGGGGGAGTGATGTATTAAATGTATTCGGCCTTTGGATGTTCTCTATAAGTATTGTCTACCTTGGGCAAAAAACTATGTAGCTATCTTAATCTTGTGTGTGGGGGTGGGAGGAGGCAGATGATGCTGTCAAGTAAGCTTTCTCCTTTTGTGACTTGAGTCAACAAAATGATTCAGTATCCTAGTAACGCTGTCTACACAAAATTAATGTTAAGTGTTCTTTAAGTATCTCCCAATCACTGCAGAGAATCCTTTGCTAGGGAAAGAGAAAAGAAAAAGATTATTTTCTTAAAGTATTATAAAACATGTTTACGTATCATCGGTGGAAAAAATTCAGTATGGCCATTTTATCTGTTTTAAAAATATCTGAATGTTGTAATACAGCCTAACGCCAGGGCCAGAGATTTGGAAATTGTGTATTTTATCAAGGATCTCTTATTTGAAAGTGACGGTTTATGGGATACTATAACAGATGAAGAACCCACATAACCTCTTTTCCGATTGCTTATGTTATTATAAAACACACTTGTATATCATGCTAGTCCTTCTCTCCAGCATTTCCTTCATCTTCCTGGCTGTGGTACCCGGGTTTCTCCTGCTAACATGCTTGCCCTGTCCATGCTTAGCCCCTTTTCAGTAGTCCTGAGCTCAGCCTGAAACCAGCTTGGGCCTACCCATTGCCTACTTCCCAGTTTGGACCTGTACCTGAGCTATCGCAGAAGCCCTCCCAGTGTGCAAGGCTCCTTGGCACTGTCCATTGAGGCCACCCTGGCTGTGTGTTTTCATTCTCAGAACTTCAGCCACACCTCTGACTGCCATTTCCGGGATGGCAGTGTAGTCAAGGAGACAGAATCACATCCCTGGAGTCATCCTAGGCCTAGTGGGGATATATATATCTTATCACGTATTATATTATTTAACTTTTTATGACTTTAGGATAATGGATAGCTGACAAAACGTCCCATTTTAAATGGGACAGAAATCAACAGTGCTGTCCCATTTCATGAGCCCAGGAGCATCCAGCACTGCAAAACCATTAATAAATATTTGCTAAATGAATAAAAGAAATTTTAGAATTTCCCATGCAATTTGGCAAAATAACAACTGAGTCTTTGCAGCCCATATGCACCTTTTCTTCTGATGTAGAAGAAGACAAAGAAGACAAAGATGACAGTGACTAGGTAGCCTCAACAGAAAGGGCATTCCAGCTACGGAATCATTTTGCTTAAACAGAATTTAGAGAAACAGATTTGTGTAGTTGCTTCATAAATACAGCCTTTGTTCACAGCAGATAATAAAACAGAAATGCTTAATATAAAATGCTAGATGTCAAAGAATTGAAAATTCAAGAGTAAATATATGTAAAGATAGTCTTAAAACAAGTAGCTGTAATGAAATTACAAACTGTGACCAGGAGCCCGGTTGAGGGCATGGTGAGTACATGTGACACAGTGGATCCTGATTAGTGAGGCACAAAAAGAGGACATTTTTAAAGAGGTTCTAGGGAATGTAGTAAGGAAGCACTTGTTCAAGAGAAGGAGAAGTAAAAAAAGAAAGAGGAAGGAAGGAAGGAAAAAGAAAGGAAGGAAAAAGAAAGGAAGGAAAAAGAATCTCTCATGGGATGACCCAAGAAAGTGACTACCTTCCTAACATAGTAATTTTTAATGTCCACTGGCCCTGGACAGTTGTTCCCAGCTGCCATTGGGGACTTCTCAACCATCTTTCATCAGTGTTAGGTTAGATGTCCAACTTCAAATTCACAGCAAACTCTGCATCTCTCAGAGCAACTTGAGCCAACCCAATTTAGCTGTCTTAACTCTTTTTTTTTTTTTAATGGACAGCATGTAAATTCACACCTATTTTTTATAGACACTGCTGTCTTAGACTTTGTATTCCACATAGTCCCAAACCATGCTTTACATAGAGTTGCCTAAAATAAATATTTAATTTGATTTGTTGATTACTAGTAATACATTGTATTGTGATCTTTAAGTTACATGCGCACTGGATTTGAAGAAAGGTGATATGAAGCATTCACTAAAATATTTTTTAAAACGTTTTCAAGAAATTGTTAATACATGCC
Source organism: Craseonycteris thonglongyai (assembly GCA_004027555.1). NCBI lineage: Eukaryota > Metazoa > Chordata > Mammalia > Chiroptera > Craseonycteridae > Craseonycteris > Craseonycteris thonglongyai. Next base: position 16,214 of record PVKE010014366.1, read on the forward strand.
ATTTTTTAGTGACATATCAAAATAAATGGTCAGACTGAAACAGTCGCAGTGTTTTTAAATTATGAGAGATAAAGAACTATTTAATTATTTAACATTTTTAGATTGTCTTTTTACTTGAAATGTAAATGTAGTAAAAATGTATTTAATGAAATGGAATGACCAATTAACTGTAGTTTTACTGTCCAATAGTGTATTCTAATCAAATAAGTAGATATTTGGGATTATTTCTCTGGGTTACCAGTATTCGAACCCAGTCTTCTGTCTTCTCACCTGCTGTGCTTTACTATCATAGTTGGTGGTAAGGATGCTAACTTGAAGCAGGACAAGATTATGAACTATCAAGTAATAGTAAAATATTTTTCCATGACTTTTTATTATGCTTTTTGACTAATAATAAATTAACAAAACAAAATAAGGACAATTTTCTGACTATCATGTTAACCAGGGTACTACCATTAATCAAGATTTTAATCCAATAGTTGTCCTTGTTCTTATCCAGACATATATGAATGTTTATCTCTGGTCTGCTACTGAAGGGCAAAGACCTTGATTAAGCAATGAATACTTTAAGCTGATTAATTTAAGCACCATGTGAACACATTCCAATTGGTCAATTCAGGAACTAACGAGAAACACTGAAGGAATTTTTCAATGTGTGTAAGTCTCTTAAGTTATGCTCCTTTCCCAGAATACTACATTATGTTAGGAGCACAATTTGCAAAGTCAGCACTTTATTAAAAAGGGTCAACCCTTTCTTATGCATTAAGTCTACAATATCTTCCAGAAATAAGTCAGGTGCTTCACCAAATATGTTCAAGCTACTGTGATGCAGTACAGGAGAAACAGAGCTTGAATGTTGCTCTCAGTAGTGAATTATTCATGGAGCTTGTGCCCCTTTTCTTTTCCTAGCCATGTGATTGCATTCATTTCAAATTGTGTCTGCTCGTTTCATTCAAAAATTTAATTAAATGTTTGAGCTCCCTACTTTCAGGAGCAACTGCATGGCATTTCCCTGAAGCTGTCCTGGTGCTATTGTTTGATAATCATTCATTTCCTTGTCTCCCTTCACCCATCAAGAGTGAGTTGCAACAGGGCTCATTAGAATTCCCAGTACCATGGCAATACCCGGTATGCTGTACGTTTCCTGACTTATCTTATAGAGCTCTATAATTTACTCTAGGTCTTAATTTGGAAATCACTTTTACAGAGGTGTTCTCCCCAAGCAGGTTGTTCATTTACTGATTTCAATATAATAGAATATCATCCTGTTTACTTTCTCTGTAAATGAGAGAGGAATATTCTGAATGCCAGAGTAATGCTTATTTGAATTCCCTCTTCTCTTAAGCCACATATCCTAATTCCCTTCTATAATTTGCCCTCCCTAGCATGCTATCTTCCCTTTCAGGCATAGAGTTTAGGGGATTAAACATTGGGTGACACACACTGGGTGAGCATACTGACTTGTGACTTTGAAGAATGGGTAGAAATCAAGCTTAAAAAAAAGGACAGTTATTATACAAAGGTTTGGGGAAGATGATGAAAGATTGCCTTATTCTGAAAATAACTGCATGTTTTACTAGGATCACTGCTGATTTTTATCTTCTGGACTATTTTTCTTACAAAAAAATAAAAGAAGTAAAATAAAGTGGCCCTTCATTATATATCAATATGAGATAGATTATTAGATAGATACATATATACATACATACATTCATACATACATACATAGATGATAGGTATTTATATATATGTACTTTATATATACTTATATGTAAATATTTATAGATATGTAAATATATATTTATTTATATGTCTTATTTGCCATATATAAATATATTTATAGATATAAATATCTATATCAAGTAAATCTATATTAAAGATATTTATATAGTTTATTTAGATATTTATATATATTGAGACTTTACTTGCTCTTATCAACATCAAATAAATAATCACAGCAGCTGCCTTCATGAGTTCATGGAGCTTTACTTTTAGTAATTAAAAAGTGGTGAGGCTATTGATTGCTGCCTGCTACGAAAGGAATAAAAGGAATAAAATCAAATGATGTATATTCTACACAAACTGGCCTTAATTGCTTTGAGATGATTCCATTGCATTTACATGAAAACCTAACAGTTTCATCAAAACTGTATTATGCTGATAACTGTTTTGTACCTGGAGATGCTATAAAAAGGTTTAAAACATACACATCATCATTTCTAACCATGCTAAAGATATGCTTCCCTGGGCCATTATCTTGAGAATCTTGAAAAATAGCCAGCAGATTTCTAAACAACTTGAGAACAAATCCAGACTCTTTTCCCCTAAGCAAGGAAGGAGAGAAGTTGGCTTTTCCTTCTACAAATTAACACCTGCTTCCTGTTCTACTGTGCAGTGACCACTTGCTGCTCTTTACTGTTTCTACAACTGAGAAATTCTTAGCAGTAAAAATGCTGCACTTTCTTTTTGAAGAAGGGAGAAAAATGTTTGACAATAAGGCATGTTAGTTACTAAAGTTGTCATTTAACCGAGTGAATATCTAATAGTTAAATAGAAATATATAAAGTTATTTTTCCTAAGTTATAAGCAGCTCAACGTTAGCACAGGAGGAAGATTATGTCTATATTGAATTCTTCCAGCAATAACAAAAGCCTTTGATGATTAAGAAAACAACTTGAAAGTAAATTGAAATGTGGTAATGGTGGAGGATAGGTAGAAGGTGATAGGGTTCTCACCCAAAAATCTGAATGAAAACAAACACAAGTGACAGTCATCTTGTCTTGGAACTAATGTAGTTTGTCCCTGGGAAAGTTTCTCAGGCCTTCTCTTTGACAATAGTTTATATATTTTAATCAATGTTCAGAAAAGAGAAGGAATCCACAATGTCAATCACTGCAAGGAAAATGGAGACAAATGAGGCCACTGGTCATGTGAAATTTATATGTGCTCATCTTCACTTGTAAAATGAGAGAATTGGAATGAATATTAAAGATATTTTCTATCTCTAAAATTTCTTGATTCTGTGATTTTACAATGAGAAGTAGATAGGTGACCTTCCAATGAAAACTTTTTGTGGAGTGATACATGCAAGGGATTCTGAGTATGAGACAAGTGGATGGTGACCAAGAAAAGACAGGAGACACAGACAATTTCTTTTAAAAGTTTGCAGTGTACAGAAGGAAAGAAATAAGATGACCATCAGATTATAGTATCAAATAAGGTTTTTATAGGGCACTGGACATCTGTGCTTCCTTTTAGAAACAGAGGAGAAAGAGTACTTGTAGGTGTTAGTGAGTCCCCATAAATTAAAGAAATATTCCTACTTTTTAGAGAAGTGATGAAAAGGAGGCAATCGCCCAGTATTTGTTGCAGTTAGATGACTTCTCAGGCTCTAATGATACCTTGGGTCTGTGTAAAGGAAGAAATTGACAATAGTGATGGTAGTAATAGAACAGGAGAAAACTGAGCAAGCAGAATCCCAGAGGATTAACGGCCAGGTGAAAGGACAGCTTTCTAAAAGTGAGAAGCTTGTCCTTCTGAAGCATGAGGCAATCAATAAGAGAGAAGAAAAGACTGGGCTGGAGGGGCATGTGTACATCATAGAAAAGTCTGTCTTAAGAAAACTGTAGTCACAACTGACAAGTTGTAGAAATTCCATTGAGATTTGGGTGAGAGGTTTTAGGAAATGAGAACAGAGCTATGACAAGACATCATTGCCCTTTGAGCCAATGGTCAGTGAACTGCAGTCACTTCCTGGGGACCTTGACCATTTAATTCCAATGATTCAGCTCATGTATTATGTTGAGACCACCCAAATTTAACACCTGCTCTCTGAATGGATAGTAGCAATTTTTTTGTGTGTGTGTCCTTGGGGCCCCAAACCAAAAACCATAACTATTTCCTATTGTACAAGGCCTCAGAGAAAACTGAGACCCAGAAAAGTGAAGTGATTTGCCCAGGGCCACGGTAAGTTTTCATCATGGTCAAGAATAGAAACATATTATTTTCTGTTTCCTTTCTTAGTGTTCTCTGTGCACAGGTGGTCAGTAAGGCAGTGTTGTCTGAAGAGTAAAGTGTGGACTAGGCTAACTTTGGCCATAGCATTGGCTCTACCACTGACTTTGTGATGAATCATTATCTCTAGGCTTAAGATTCTTTATTGCTAAAAACTTCCAGTTTCATATCCTAGGTCTGAAAGAGCGTGCAGCAGCCTCGAGGGCCAATTGAAGTTAAGTACCAAATGTCCTGGCTACCTGGGATTTCATTAACTGGCTCCCAACGATTCAGGGATTATGAAGGAAGAAGAGTTTATCATTCCAAGAAAGCATTTAGTAATGAGTTAATCACTTGAAAGATTAGTGCCCTCTCAAATATTTCTCTCTCCTGCTGTTACCTTCTTGACCAGCCTAGTGAGATGAAAGAAGGGTGTCAAAGCGACTCAAGTCATTTACAAAGTGAAATTGTACATGAGGCACAATGTGCAAGGTTTTATGAGGCCAAAGAAAATGATGTTGGACCTCTGCTCAAAACATACCAAAGCCATTGCCAAAGGAGGAGTTGGCAGACTATTTAGCAATTGGAAAGGGAAAATCACCAGGGATGGTAGGTAACATGATAGGTACTTCAAAAATGGGAGATCTGAGAAAATGTTGAAGCCCTTAGATATTCTTGCATCTTCTTTAAAATTGTCATATACTATACCACTCAATTTTGAAAAGTTATATAGTGCTCCTAATCAATATTCATTCATTTTTAAATTGTTCTAAGATTTAGAACATAGTTGCGATTATAACCTAAATTAGGTTAAATGGAAGATAAAATAAATGTATTTTTTGAATATTTTCTTATTTCTCAAGACAACAGTCTTGCTTGGCCCTTTTATTCACTGTTTTCTGTGAAACTTATATTCACTTTTAAGTGAATTCACTTTAAATGGCTTTTTCTTTGTGGTAGTATGCCTTTGATTGGAGGACCTCCTGTACTCAGAACTTGAAGCGGGTATAGTGTTCCTCTGGCGTTCTAAATTCTGTAACCTAGAAGAAAAAAGCAAATGAGTGGGGGTTGAGTAGGACAGGATTGTTGCACCATTAATGGCCAACCTCCAGCCAAGGGGCTAAAGGGAGCCTGTGTGTGATCAGGGATTCTGTTGACATGACTGGACATGAGATTCAACCTGTGGGGTAAGTTCAGCGATTCCCAGGGTGGACCAGGGAAAAACAAAGAAATCCAGTATTTATATTTTCTTCATGGTTTTATTTCTTTATTTTTTCTAAGTTTACCTTGTGTTTTCATATTCTTTTATCACGTAAGGACACAAGGGTTCTCCTCTTCTCCTAATAGGAAGGATTTAATGTTCTCTCCTCAGTAGGCAGAGATGTGCTTGGAGTAGGGAAATACTTTTACCCAGATAAAAGAGATGCATGCTTGCCGATTCATGGAGGCAGAACCACTGGAAAACATAATTTTAAAATAACCAGTTGGTTTAAATTAGTGAGTTTACATTGATTCACTTTCATATTAGTGCTTTTCTTTTAATTAGCTTAATCCCCAAACTCTCATGGGAAGCAGCAGTTAATATTTTTCCAGGCAGCTCATTCTTCTGTTCAGATGAAAGTCGTTTTCTAATCTATTTCTACATTACCTAACAGAGAATAAAACTAATCCTCTTTGGAAATTCTCACTAGCCATGTACTTTATAGTAATGACTAATGATTTGGGACACCAGGGACACCAGGTAGATTTTGCTACTGCCCATTCAGAGCAGATATATTTGGTCAATCATAATACAATACATGAACTGAGTTGTTGATATTGACAGTCAAGGCCCCTAGGAAGTGTTTGCGGCTCACTGGTCATTGGCTCTAAGTGCAGAATTGTAATATTTTACTCTTCTCATTTTGCTAGCAACATCTAAAAGATGTGTATCAGTCAGGTCCCCCGAGAAACAGATGCAGAGATGGAGTTAGGAGTGCCAGAGTTTTATTAGGTGGTTATGCTGGTCAAAGATAAAGGGAAAGAAGCAAGAGTGACAGGCAGAGTTTCAGACAGTGTTGTAGATCTGACCATCTTGGTCAGTCCAACAGAGAATGTCAAAGCAATAATTTCTTGTTAGAGAAGTCCTGGGGTGGCCAGAAATGGGCAGCCCCATAATAATATTATAGCATGTTTGGTCATGGTTGAAAGCTGCCCAGACCTCAGCGTCCAAAACACTGTGGCAGATTCTGAAGGCATTGCCTCTGTAGCCTGCCACCTAACCTTACTCCTCTCAACTGAAGGGTGAGTTCTTTCTTGAGGGGAGATCTGATCAGCATACCTCCTTGGTATAACTTATGCCACTATAAATAGGAAGCTTATATGGAACTATTCAAATGAATGAATTCTTCAAAACAAAAGACTCATATACATCAAAATGGCAGTGTTTGGCAATCTATCAATGTACGTTGATAGTCACCAGACTATATTTTGGCAATGTACATTGTTTTGCTTTCAACTTAATTTTATTCTGAAGAACAGTGATGATAAAGAAACTCTATATTAACAGTTTGGTTTTAAAGGTTGCTTAGCAATGGAACAAAAACAAAAGAAAGAAACTATTTAGTTTATATTTAGTGATCCATTTCTGTGCATCTGCAACACATTTCAGGAATAATTCAAAAGGACCAACCCATCCCATGCCTCCTGCTGCTAACTTAACGTGGGAGTCAAGTTGCTATTTTCACAATGCAAGACATTTATTGTTGACAAAAAGAAATTCTCCCACTTATACATAATCAGTATCCTGGCAAATGATGCTGGAGAAATTTCAGCTCTTTAAGCATCAAGTAAAACAATCTTTAAAAAATAAAAATTAGGCCTATGAGTTAAAAAATTAAAAATCAGTCAACCACAAATCGAAACACTTAAATACTTTCACTGTGCTCAGACCAGTTCTTTACTGAGTATGTGTTCTTCAGGTTGACAAGACTGATCTTTATATGTCACCTCTCCTCAATTGAACAATACAGCACTTAGATTATTCAGATAATATAGGAACTTATCTCTGTTCCTGTCTTATTCACAGCTATTAGCCTTAATACAATTAATGCCATCTAATGCTTATAACAAACTTCTCCCTCCTTTCCTCTCCACCACTTCCCAACAAAATAGAAGTTATGGTAAATTTAGCCTATAAATTATTATAACCACTTTAGTCATTTCTGCTTCCTAAAGGTTTATAAAAGACCCATTTTCTCCTGAGGTGTTTTAGGGGTGGGGGTGATACCCTAATCTGTTTCTTCTTCTTCTTTTTCTGTTTCTTCTGTTTAGATTGAGTGTGTCGGGGAAGCCGGGATGGCTCAGTGGGTTAGGCACTCACTTTGCAGCGCCGGGGACCAAGGATCGAATCCCGGCCCCGGCCGTGCGGAACCATATGCTGAACTGGGAGCTCCCCCAGTTCAGTTCTCTCTCTGTCTCTGTATCTCTCTCCCTCTCTCTCTCCTCTGTCAAAATAAATAAATAAAATATATATTAGATTGAGTGTGAAACATTTATAACCAGCCTGATTCAGACCTGTAAGAGTGTGATCATTGGACTGAAATGGTTTCTGAGTGTAAAATATGAAGTGCTAGTGAGGTTTTTTCATCAACAGCAATTAAATAATTTTTCTAGGATGATATAGCTGAGAAAGAAAGAAAAATAAGTATAGGAGGGCTAAGTAAATTAATTTCCCACTGATTGCTTACCATCACTCCATATCTCATAAGAAGATGGTAAGAATATGTCAACCCCCTATAATATGCTGGACATGGTGCCAGGGAACTGTTGGGACTACAGGCTAAGGCCACAGATATGCTCCCTCCTTCCACCCACATAAATGACAACACAGTTGGAGATGAGAAAACTTTCTTTATAATCATGGAGATTATTTGCCAGGGAAAATAGAAGACACTTGGAAGGCCTTAGCTAATGACTTGAGCTGACCTATAAACTGAAAGTAGGAATTGTACCATAATAGTGTAAGTTCTTTTTCAGCCATCTTTTCTCAAAGACTGAATGGGGAAGGAATTTTAAAAATGGAGAGATAGATAGATGTATATTAAAATTCTGAGAGTTCATTTTTTTCCTATTGCTTTCTGAATAAATCCAGAAGTAGGTATTAAATATTCATCAGAACCATTTTAAGACATTCACTTGTAGGTGTTCTATCTGTATTCGTGTCATTCATAAACATAACTCTGAAGCAGAGTTTCTCCCCTTTAGCACTATTAACATTTGGGCCAGATAATTCTTTGTTGTGGAACTATCCTGTTTATTATGGGATGATTCTCAGCATCCTTGGCATCTGTCCACTAGACGCATTCACACACACATACACGCACATGCACAGTTATAAAAATAAAAAATGCCTCCAGACATTGTCAGATGCTTCCTAGTAGCAAAATTAGCCCTATTGATAACCACTATTCTAAAGCAGTGATTCTCAAAATTGTTTACAGGATGAAGACCTAGAAATATTGATATTCTTTTAAAACACTGTGAGATACTGTTATTTTTAAAATGTCATTGATTCTAATTCTGAATGATTTCCCTAGCACAAAATGGCTTTATAATACATAGACTACAGAAAATTGTAACCTCTAATTCACACGCCTAGGATAAAAACAAACTCTCAAATTAAGCATGCTCAACAATGTCTTTATATTTTTCTTTCTTTTTAATTTTAGTAAATAACAAAAGGTCACAGAAAACTTGAGACTGTTTCTTCCTATAACCTAGGAAAGGGAAAACTTCAGTTCAGCTAGAGAGTTTCTATTTAGCTAGTTAGTTTCAGCAGAAATTGCCATTCAATCAAGGCATGGTTTTCCGCTCAGCTGAGTCCATGCAATCTTTTTGATTTCTAGTGCTCTAAGACATCATTACCTAGTTCATGCTCTTAATGTTCTAATGAGAAAACTGAATCCCAGGTAAATTTGGACAACTTTCTGAAGTCTCTCAGCCTCAGAGCCAGAGCTCTGACAATCTTCCTCTTGCTAAATGTTCTTTCTATTAATACCAACCTATAGTGTTTCTCAAGACAAGATGAAACAGAAACACTTAGCCATCTTCTATTCACCTGCTTCTGTCCCCTGGGTGAACAGACACTCTCCTTTTCCCTAGTAGAGCATACCCATGGCACTTGACAGCTTGGGATGTACCCATCACTCTGTGTGAGACCAGAGAACTTCTCCCACTGGTGGAGTCAAAGGCTGTCTAAGAGTCAAGTGATTGGCTTCAAGCCCTTTATGCCAGCTATATGTGTGGTTTTATTGTTCAGTGTAATAAGATATTAAACAACACATTAACTTGTAAGTGTAAAACCAAAGTGGTTTCTTCTAAAACTATAAAAATTAAGTAAATACTAAAAAGTATCTAAAAAGTTAATGTAGATGAGACAACTGTAAAAGATTGGGAGAGAAATCATAAAAATTCAGAAGGCTTCTACACTCAGATTGCTTCCAAGTGGCTTTAAGTTTTTGATACACTTTAAAGAAGCCCAAAGTGGAAATTGAAGATTGTGCATTTCAATAGTGTATATAAGCAAGGTCAACTGCAAAAACCCGTATTCAAAAGGAAAACCCTTGACCCTATATAAAAAAAATGATGAATGAAAGTGTGTACACACAAACACACACATCTTTAAGGTGCATATGTATCATTTTAAATATTGTCCTCTTTAATCTACCTTTTTAATTACCAAAACAGTTGAACCAGATAACGACAAATGTATAGAATATAAGTACAATGACAAATGTATAGAATGTATGTATAGAATGTCATTGAACTCACATCAGCCAAGGAGTTTGGAAAGCTATTTCCCAAAAATCTGGAGGCTGATTGCTTTTTAAATGGCCTCTTAAATAAAATAATGTGGGAATAATATCAGCATAGGAATTAAGAATCCTGTTCAACTTTTCATTTTGATACTGATTTACCTAGTGAACTTGATCAAATCACCACTCTCCTCCCTATTATTTCTACCTCCACTCTAACCAAGAATAATAAAGCCTTCCTTGGCAGAGTTTGTGTATGTATCAAATGAGAATGCACAAAAATGCCTTGAGAAGTTTAAAGCATTATAGAGCACTGTTTCTAGCTCATTTGAAAATGATGGCTCATATATATATATAGATAGATAGATAAAGACAATATCAGGCACAGGCAGGCTTTAGATGAGGCTACTGAGGCAAAGGAGGAATATTTGAGGGAATAAGTATTAAGTCAAGAAAAAGCCTGACTTTTTGGAACAGATGGGAAAATTTACAGGTCATTTGACAGTAGTATTTAGTCAGCGACAAGAATGATCTCCTGATAAGTATCATTCTCCTTTCAGGTTTTCAGATTGAGATGATTTATGTGTAAAGGTAGCCCTGGCATTCAGGTGGCAACATGAAAGTCATGTCACTAGTGCATGACCCACTCCATAAGCTCCTTTACTCTCAACCTGCCTTGCCTTCCAGAACCATCACAGAATTCTCTTATGCTGCTTGCCTCTGGTTCTTGTTGGGTAAATGTGTGGATCTGACTCTATGCTTGGGGAATTTAGTCTAGAAGTTTTGCTACGATGATAAGTTGGTGGGGGTACCATCTCTGTCACTCCATCACTGTTTTTCTGTTCCCTTTGAAAAGTGATTACTTCCTGTGTTTGTCTACCTTGACCTCTTCTTGACCTGATAGCATGCCAGCCTCTTAAGTGGCAAGAACAATTGCAACAGAGACCAGACTGAGTAATGGGATGACAGCATCTTCCATTAGAGCTGTGCTCACTATGAATGCATCTGTAATCCATGAGAGGGTCTGAAGAAAAACACAAGAAAACCTTTCAAGACAGATTCAATTAAGAGCCTCCCAGGAGAGACAGACTACCAACAATGGATAATTCAACATTAGGCTCATTGAAAGACACTTCATCTCATTAATGTCTTTTTTCTCTACTATGTAAGGAAAAATTCTGCAGTAACCTTTTGAAAAATATGACATTAGTGTTGTTGTTGTTTTTTTTTAAGAATAACCTCTTTCAGATTCTCTAATACCAATATTCATAGGAAATTTATTTGGGGAGATGTAAAATAATAAAATGAACAATTGCCATGTTTAAAACCAATTGTTCAGATGTACAGTTGAAAACCAGCATGAAATTATCTGGGTTTGTGACCCTAGGCAAGATTGGAAAAGCTTGATAATGGTAGTGTGAGAAGGAATATAATGTTCAACAACATCCTAAAAACTGAATTAAATATTAAGCAGCATTTAGAGAACAAGTTGTTTTTCTTTGCTCTAGAAGTAGCACTATAATAATTGACCAGCTTGTGTACAGTTTATAAAGGGCTTTTGAGTTGTTTACAGGGAACTATTCAATGATATTCATTTATACAACAGAATCAAAATGGGTTCAACAGTTGAATGTGAGTGATTGTTAACAGGTGTGGTATGGGATTGTGGTTAGGTGTTTTAAAAAAGTTTCAAATATTTATAGACTAAATAGTATGGTGTCACAGGTATGTTTCAAGATAATCCAAGATAGACAGGGAGCAAGAGATGTAGATAAAAACACATTGACCATGAGTTGATCACTGTGGAAGCTGCTGATGTGTATGTATTGAGGTGGTAGAATCATTATACTATTTTCTTTCCCCTCGTGTATATATTTAAAATTTTCCATAATAAAAGTTTTTAAAAATTATGAAATTTAGTTCTGTTTTAGATACAGGATGAGAAACATATTATGAATTGTTTGACCTAAAATAGGATTTTTTATATGACAAATAAAGTGAGGTATGGAAGCGAAAGCATTGCTTTCCGCTAACAGCTATTTGCACAGAGCTCATCACATCTGACCAACAATAAGAGTTGTGAAACAGTTTTGCTCTGCCATGTACTAGTGACAGATGGTATGAAAAATTTAAGTGACAAATGGTGGTTATTAAACAATAAACAGGCAATGTATCAGGAACCAAACAGAAAATCACTACTTTTTGTTTCTTGTGATGCATCTAAATTGTCCTTTTTATGTAATTGTCATTTTAACATCGTAATAGGTGTGCTCTGCTAAGACTGTGGAAGTTTATAACTTCACAAAGTTTTAAACTCTAGTTTAAGGTTTACTATTGTTCCTCAGGATATAATTCAAATATATTAAACAAATAATCCATTCAGGAATGGACTTTGAAGTAAGCATAGAACAGGACATTATAACAGAATTTGCATCACAAATGTTTTAATAAATTATCAAAAGCTTACTTAGGCTCAGGGATAACCAACAGGGATACAAAAATACGTATGATAACCCTGCCCCAAGGATCTTGCAATCCAGTTCTTACATTGGACAACTAGTCTACCACTGACTAGTAGGGCAGCCAGAAGTAGTCAACAGAGGTACACAGAGTAGTCAACAGAGGTACACAGTTTTGCATCAGAGGCACATTAGAAGTTTTAGTTCTGATCAGGCATATAAGAATTGTTTCACTGAGAAAGTGATATTTGAGTTGGGCCTTGAGGGATGAATAGGTAATAAATGGAAAGGACAGGCTGTTCTAAAGTAACACCATGAGAAAAAGCAAAGAAGGAAAAGCACAATATGAAGTGATATACAATGTTACTTAAAAGATAGCTTCCAAGGTTAGGTGATATGGTAATACTTGTGTGTGTGTGTGTGTGTGTATATATATATATATATATATATAAATTTACCATTCATGTAACAAGGTGGTCTCACTGTGAAAGGCCAGTAAGGTAAAAACTGAGTGAGAATGCCCAAGCCAGTTAAGAAAATGGCAGTTGGATTCTCCCACATTGTCTAAATTATTATTATTATTTTTGTTCTCATTATCTTATGCTATTTTGCTTAATTTTATTTTTGCTAAGCACAAATAGTTGAATCCTCAATCTCATATTATATCATGCCAACTTATTCCACTGTCTAGCAAAATATGAAGAAGAGGGGAAGGAATGTGGGAGACGAGTTGAGTCTGGATGAGCCAACATTTCAGGGAATATGACTGAAACTCTCCAAGTCAAATTAGGACCTGATTTTGAAAAGTCCAATATGGCATAAAAGAGTGAGGGAAAGATTAGTGTTGTATCCTTTTCCAGAATTTAAGCATATTTTGTGTCTAGTGAGGGAAAAATCCCATGGATTTTCAATTACATTACATGTTGGTTAAACAGTACTTCATGCAAATATGGTTCTTATGGTAAATATGAATCAAGCAAGCACAATTTGAAGAAAAATGTAAATGAATAGATTTTACTTTCTTAACTTTTTCTAGATAGCCTGAAATTTCTAAATGATACATAAAATTTTCAGAATTTAAAAATATTAAAGACATTTTAATTATGAAAAAAGGTCCATTTGTCCTACAAATATTTGAAAGTTTATGATTTGCCAAACACTCTACTAGGTAATGAGACCATTCATGAAAATTCAAATATTTCAGCCCCTGCCTTTATGAAGCTTTCAGTCTAGAGAGGCAGACATTAGTCACATAATTACAGTGGTGAACATTATAAAAATGAAATGGCTACTCTAAAAATCCAACCTATTCTGAGGGTCAGAGAATGAGTCCCTAAAGAATGACTTGGGAGGTACCATCTTAAAAATGTGTTTAGATTAACTTGGCCACTGGGGCTCATAAATCTACTTGGGACTTGAGAAACTGTTTTTAATTTTTGTCACAGTGAAAGTCTAATTTCTTTAAATACACATATTCTAGATTATCGGGATGACCACCTCCTGACCAAATACTGCCACACAATTTCATTGCTCACATGGTCTTTTTGTTTATGATACCTTGAAGCAAGTTCTAACTGGGGGACTAGTACAGTGATTGTCTACGTAGGAGTTGATGGTGGTTTAGAGTAGAGTGGTAATAGCAATGGTAGACAGCAATAAATGGATTCCTAGGAGATTAATAGAGCATGTAGCCACATCAGTTATAGAGGGGATGGGTAAAGTCAAAGGATGGATAAATGGTGACACCACAGTTTTGATTTAAGTAACTCAGTGAGTGTTATAGCCATTAACTGAGGAAGGAGATAGGCTCTAGATAGCCCTGTGTATGTGAAAATCCTGACTCTGTCAATCATGTCTGAATGGCTCTGGGTGGATTACATACTTGGGGATGGCAAAAATAGTATATCTCTGGAGTTTTGGTGATTAACAATGTGAATGGCAATAATTATGATAGTGTCATTACTTGTTATAGAAATATGTTTGGAGGAAAATATGATTGTAGCTTTGGAGGTGCCTCATAAATACCCATGAGGAGGTGCCAAGCAGAAAATTATACATATATACAAGTATGTAGGAGCATTTTAACACAAAACAAGACAAACTTAGCTAAGAAAAACAAACTGGGGAATCATAAGCATGGTTTTAACTGTGTGCTCATTTGTTTGATTAGAACATGGTGTTAATGAACCAAAGTTCACATAGAAATAAAGGAACTCATTATTTTATACTTACAGCCCCTAGCTCAGGTGAGCATGCTTTAAATGTGTGTCCCTATCCACATCCAAAGACCATGGATGTGACGATGCCTCATTCGGGAGCAGCAATAATAGTATTCCAGGCATTGGCGCCTTGGTTCCAGGAGCATGTGAATAACATAGAAGTCTCAGGGTTATAGAGTTGGCATCTGAAAACATCAGTTTCAGCATACTATCTATTTCAAAGGATAAGCATATTCTTGGCAGCTCCACAGTTGTTGAGGGCCCAACTTCAGTCAGAGCTTTAAGGAAAATAATTTGAGCTTTGACTTGAATGTTGTTTGTCTTACTCTGCAGAGGAAAAAAATCACAGTGGATAATGATAAAAATTCATAGCATTAGCATTTGATTGGTATTGCAGTTTGCTTCATTTCTGCCTGTGATGGTGTTCACTTGAAATGGCTTGCAAAGTCACTTTGTGTTAGCCTCAATGTGCGGTTTCATCCCCCTTATGCCTACCATTCTAATAACTTTATTTTCCGGGGCCTAATGTTCTCTCTCTCTCTCTTTTTTTTTTTTTTTTTCTCTTGCATGTCTAATGCTTTTTGCTAAAACTAAAGTCTTGACAGTAAGCAGGCCAAAAATAATTATCATGGCATAACACCCTGAAAAATTATGCCTATGCATATAAATATTGTAAGGCAAGTGTGAGGAGCAGCCCTGTTCTGTCTATACATGTAAATCAGTGGAAGACTGTGTGCTGCTGAAGTGAGAGCCACGGGTACCATCAGTTTTCGTGGAATGGGAATTGATCAATAGTCCCCATTACCAGCACTCAGGATACGATGACTATAAACTTCATAAGTGCCTGGGCATATCCAAAGCAGGTCAAGTGCACACAATCATTGTCCTGTTAGAGCTTGTGCTTTAAGGTGGGAGCCAATGAAAAAATATCTATAGTGGAATAGACACACATTAAAAGACAAATTGTAGGAAGAGGCTAGACAGAGGAAACTTCTAGTGCTAGCACCCTGAGGTGGAAACAGTGTTGGACTATTCCTGGAACAGAAAGAAGCTTGATGAACAGAGGAAGAAAGTAGAAATTGAGATTGGAGAGGTAGGAGAGGTCCAGATTAGGGATTTTATTCTAGCTTTAGTAGGTGATAATAAGAAAGTTTAAAAAGGGAGAGTGATTTAGTGGTTATGATTCTTCCTGGAACCTCTCAGCATCTCTACTGCAGAGCACTAGGAAGGCTTCCTACTGTCCTTGGCACCCATCTCCTTGAGATGGTTGCTTATTTGAGACTTCGGTTGCTTTCCAGGTGGACTGATTTTCACATGAGTCTATATTTTAGGTGAGGAAGGGAAAGTTTGCCTCAGGGCTTCATACTACCTAGTGCCAGTCCTAACCCTCCTGGTTAAAGAAAGTGGGCTAATGAAGATGGCAGCTTAGTGGATTTGTATTTGCCATCTCATAGGCGAGGCACCTTGAGCTAAGGTAAAGAGATGATGTGTTACTGCACCAGCAGGAGCCTTGTACAAATTGCTTTTCAAAAATCAACATGACAGTCTCCCTAAAATATACTCTTCTCCAGTGTTTTAAACGTAATAAGCCCAGTGATATATCATAGGAAACTTGATGATATAGATCAAATCTGAAGAGGAATATTTATATCAAGTAAAAATCTATAATGAACATTGCTCTCTCTTTAGCAATGTGGATGCCAAGTGACCCGAGTCAACAAAGAGTGATGAATCAAATATTCACTAGGACACTCTAAGCTGGATACCTAATAGGCCAATTAAGTGTGTGTTCAGGACATAAGCAAAATGGGCCATAATTTTTTGAAAATATTTTTGTATTTCAACAAAAGGTGACTTGATTCCTCATGCCGAAAGAGTAAAAAGAATTTTTAGGAATATTTTTACGTTGTTCCATGGTTAAGACTCATTTTTGATAAGAATTTCCTATGGCTGAGGATAAGGGTACCATCATCTTGGGGGGCTTTGGTCTTCTGTATCTGGTACTGTGCATGTTTTCCCTCCTCTGCCTTGGGTTTTATTTATCATCTGAATGGGTTTGCAAATGCTTGCTTCAGACTCTCTTTTCAAAGGATAATTTCTGCAAAATCCTGGAAGGTTAAACATACCGTAAGTTTTGATTAGCTCAATAGAGGATAAAGAAGAACTGGGAAGAGTGGGATCCTCAATTATCTCTGAGTTGGGGCAGTTTGAAACCTTAAAAGTTGGGAATTCTGACGCTGAAGGCTCTGTTGTCCTCATTAAAGTGGGGGTATAGGACAGAATTTAAAACATTTCGTGTATAGTTTAATAAACTTCATTCAAGCACACACAATCATAAATGACCTGTAGTCATCATGGCTAATGAAAGAAGGAATGGATCAGTAAAACATTCAGAATTGTTTGTAGATTTTTTTTAAAGATTTATTTTATTGTTCTTGACAGAGACAGAGAGACAGAGGCAGAGAGAGACAAGGAAAAGGGGAAGGGCCCAGAGCAGTCTCCATAGTTGTACATCATCAGTTTTCAACATGATTTTGTTCCACACAAGTGGGCAGGGGCCTCCCACATTGGAGGCATACTCCCTCAAGCCAGTGGCCAAACTGGGAGGCTAGAACCAAACTGGGGGCCTCCCACATGGGAAGCACACCTTAGTTCAGCGTATGGGTTTGCATGGGCCAGGGCCAGGATTCGATCCTTGGTCCCCGGGGCTTCAGAGCGAGCACTTAATGTATTGAGCCATCCTGGCTTCCCTGATATTTTTTTAATAGAGAACAAAAGAAAAGATTCTTTTTAATAGAGAGGGAAAAAAAAAAATCTACAGAAGCAATTCCCAAACTGGCTTGCACATTGAAATTATCTAGGACTTTTAAAAAATTCTACCACCCAGGTGATACCCCAAACCATTTAAATATAGTCTTTGGAGGTGGGTCACAGGCAGTAGGACTCTCAGTGCTCCCTGGGGAAGTCCAGTAAGCATCCAGAATGGGAATTGTCCCCCTGCAGAACAGGCTCACTGAAGCACCTGGCATAAGATGGGAAATGGAGAAAACAGGTCTCTGAATTCTACAGATGAAGGGGAATTTGTTTTACAATGAAAACACTATATTTCAATTAAAAGCTTATTTTGAATCCTTTCAATGGGCATGTTATATAAAGTATATACAAACTCCAGAAATATATATGTTTAACGAAAAATATTTGCCCCTCCCCAAAAAGCAGCTATTTATGGAATACCTCCTATATGCTTCACCCCAGATTCTTCATCCTAGCATTGGGGGCCCTAAGACTAGAGTGTGAATGGAAGCCCACCTCTCTGCCATCATGTTTCACATGGGACCTCTCTCTAAGGAGACTAGGACAGAATATTCTTAGAGGCCCTTCTGACCTCCTGGGCTTTTCTTCTTGGAATGGTTTATTTAGTACCATCCAAGTGCCATGCTAAGGATCCTTACTCATGGGAATGTGAACCCTAAAACCAACAACTGCGGCTCCGACCCAAGTTCCACTCCATGTAAGCATCTTGGCATTCCTAAAGATGCTTGACCCTGGCATTGAAAACTCATCTTTACCTCTTCCCGCTCTGAGGGGGAACACAAATAGATAGATTTGGGGCACAGTTTAAGAAATAAAAGTTTTTCTCATGTAGTCACCCTTAAAGAAATGTTTTTAAGTGCTTTTTCCAATTGGAAGAATAATCCACACATACGGAAAATATAGAAAGTATTTTATTTTAAGTTTCTGGAATCAGAAATAACCAGTGCTAACATTTTGCAATCATTCTTTTTAGTTGCATTTTATCTGTGTGTGGATAAAACGTTTGTATATATGCACAATAGAGGCATTGTATATAATTTTAAATCTGATTTTCTCTACTTTTCATGAAGTTGTGAGTATTTTTTCATGTTGTTAGATAAATGACATGATCTTAATGTACAAACAGCATTACCTTTTTAATTATTTGTTTGTCTTTTGGCCACTAAAAACAGTGTTGCTTGAACATTCTTGAACTTAAATTTGTTGACAACTCATTTCTTTAAAGACAGAAGTAATGACTGCAAAAGTGAATTTATGTAGATAAAGAATCACTATTAAATATTCATTGCATTAAAGGCCAAATTTCCTATAAAGAATTGACCAATTTACACTCTGACTAGCCACATGTGGGTGTTGCTTTCACTTTATTTTTTATTTTTATTTATTTATTTATTTATTTTTTTAATTTATTGTTAAATTTGATGAGGTTACATTGGTTGGTAACAATTAGACAGTTTACAGATGTACAAGTCCACCTCACATCATTCATGCATCGTATTATGTGCCCATCACTCAGTATCAGTTCCCCTTCCATCACCTTATATCTAGTGCCCACTCCCACCTCCCCCCACAAC
>PVKE010014367.1:0-35077 GCA_004027555.1 Craseonycteris thonglongyai
AGAGACAGAGAGAATGGGGAGGGCCCAGAGCAGTCTCCATAGTTGCAAATCATTGGTTTTTCCACATAGTTTCATTCCACAGGTGGGCCCAGGGCTGCACAGGCAGGAACTGGGCTGGGTTCTCACCTCAGTGAGAACTGAACTGGAAGCACTCCCCAGTTCAGCATATGGGTCAGCACGGACTGGGGCCAGGATTTGGTCCTCAGTCCCTGGGGCTACAGAGTGAGCACTTAACCCACTGAGCCATCCCGGCTTCCCCTCTAACAGTTTTTCAATAATGATGCCTTTGCCCTTTGCTCACTTATTAGAAGTGTTAGGCTATCCAAAGACTGCTCAACGTCTTCTTTGATGGTTTCACATTTATAGTTAGGTAGACTGATACTTCTCTCCTTTGCTTAAAGCAGTAGGGGGACACACTGAATTGACTTGTTCCACTGTGCATATTGCCTATTCACTGCACACTCTGCTCTTACTTGTGACTTGGACCTTTGCTCAGTATGAGAAGTTTTCAGTTATCCTGCTTCCCCTAGCTAACTCCTGTTTTTCTCTCTCTGTGTCCTCAGCTGGATCATCTGTCTGCTCTGGCATTAATCTCTTCCCTCTCCCTGATTCCTGGTTGGAATAGATCGGTCACAATCCTAATTCCAGTGCCATCACCTCTCAATTCCTTCTTAGTGCAAAACTCATAGGCAGGTTACAACCTGCCCTAATGCCATCCTTTTCAGTTAGAAATTTATACACTGATTCCAGACTTTTCTTTTGAACATCCCTGAACATCTTAAAACATGTACACCGTGCATATTGGCAATTTTCTCAGAGCCTGTAAAGCAGATGGTTTGATCAAAGGAAAAATATGACTTCAGTCTCTGCCAGCAATTCCTCCATAAACTGAAAATAAATTAATAGGTTTCCATCAGTTGCTCAGGAATGAGTGCTATTACTTCATAGTCATATTAAATAAATGATGGGTCAAGAACCAGGAATAAACAACAGAAACTTGTGAAAAGTGCCCTGTTTGTTTGCTCTGATTCCTAAGCCACACTGCTCGTGTGTGGCCTAATTGGGTGGACGGGTGGACGAGGGGCTAACAATCAACCTGACATCCAAGTCTAAGAATCTGTGACTCCATCATTTCCTTGTAAATACTGACTGACCTTTGGGCTGTCTCTATAAGAATGGACTAGATGGTGCTTGTCTATACTGTGAATGTGAGGTTCCTCGGGTTATTCCTGATTTTGACTTTCATTTTTCCAAGCATCACAGATACTCAGAAATGACAGATTGTGAGAGGTTCTTCGGGTATTTGTTAGAAACTCCATCAGGGAGCATTTTCTCCTTTGCTCATTGAGCCAGTATAGGGGAGGGAAGGAGGGAAGAAAAATGATTTTGTTTTTTGTTTTTCCCAAAGAGCAGAGGCACATTGACTTCTGGCTCAAAAATAGACTGTTCTATTTGCTATATGGACGCAGGAGCCCTATCTTTGCATCTGTCACAAATTGAGGGTTGGGGAGGGGAGCAAATCCCAATGTTAATGTGTTCTAATGATTCTTTCTGGAGAAAGGCAAGTTGATTTCAAACCTTTCATAAATTACTATTGGCAGCCCATCTGGATTAGGAGCTGAACCAGATGGTATGCACTTGACAGCTTACTTTGTCTCATCAGAAGGAATCAGCTGATCATATTTTCTTTTTTGTCCACGGACAAATTATACTTTGAAAATGGGGAAAAATACATCTTCTGTATCTTTAACTTGGTGCTTCTTTTGACAGGGATCCAAACAGTGTCCCTCTATGTTTATGGTCTTTATTTTGGAGAAAACAAGAGTCGGTCTATAGATTTTATTTCTACTTTGAAAAATGACATTTGTATTATAGGAGAAATTTTTACAATTTTTTTCTAACAAGTTATACACATCAAGAATCCCTCCCTACCAAACGAATTTCCCTATCTATCTCCCTGGCTCTCTGTCTCTGTCATACACACATACATACACACACACATACACCACACCTCTTTAATGTACATATAACAATGAAGAAACAGAAAGTAGGTGGTGTTGGTCCAGATGCAAGCAGAGATGGCCACAAGTTCCATCCCTAAGAGGCCACAGAGACCTACAGGAAGGGTACCACAGCTTGGAGTCTCCCTGAAAGAAGTAACAGGTCTGAAGTTCTCCCTCCTTGTAAAAGGAGGTTGAAAAATGCTGTAGCCAAGTGCTAATGGGGCTGAGGAATCAGACACAGCAGGGCAGTCAGGAACCAGCCCCCACCCCACCTGATTCTCTAGCTGCAGCTCTGAGAGCCACTGTAGCTCCATGGGAGCTACTGTGACCCTGATCAAACAATGGAAGACTGACGTTGGCCTGGAGACCCTGTGAGTTCAGGTGGAAGTCACTGCGAAGTTTTTATGGACAAAAGAACAAAGAGAAAACAACAAATCAAGGAAAATTAAAACAAAACCAAACCAAACCAAAAAAAACAAAAATACCTCCCACTCCAGATGAGAGTACCATCTTAAATTTCAAAACACATGAGGTAGATAAATCCTAAGAAAAGACACTAAACAAGCAAGAGATAAATGTAGTCTATCTAAAATGAAAATAGAGAAATCTGAAAATGACTTTACTATAATATATTTGAGACTATCAGAGATCAAAGAAAACCTAATACCCATAATAAAAGAACAAGAAACTCTAAAACTAAAACAGAAATAAAAACAAAATTGGACATAAAAAAGAGTTAAAAACTCTAGAAATGGAAAAAATATAATTATGAAAAAAATTTTAAATCAATAAATGAAAACAAAAGAAAAATCAACAAAAGAGAAAATTAGTCTGAGGGATTCATTGAGACTACAACACAAAGAGTTAAAAGGCATGAGAAATACTAAAGACAGTTCAGAGACCTGAAAGACAGACTGAGGTTCCAACATTCTACTAGGAGTTATAGGAGAATAGAACAAAGAACACAACAGAAAACCAATATTTATAGAGAGAAGTGCTAAAAATATCCCATGATTGATGACATAAACCCTAAGCTAAAAAGTGCACAATATAAAACTAAATGGGCAAATATTCTCACTCGAGAGCAATTAGAAAATATAAAAATACATTTTAATGTACTTCTTTCCAAAAAGTTTTTCTTTTTGTAATCCTTTCTTTCCTTTCCTCTCTAAAGTTAGTTTGATGTCATATATACAAGCTGGATCCAACTTTTACTCACTTAGCATTATACTATGAGTGTACTCTGTCTTTAAATAATCCTCAAAACCTTTATTTTGATTTGGGCTTAGAATATTTCATTATGCTCTTAAAATATTAAAACATTTTCCCATTTTCCTCAGTCACCCAAGATAGATTTCTGCCCTTTTAGTCAGCCTTCCTCAGTACACCCTTCTTACTCTGGGGTCCTTGTACTTTGCATCACATTATCAGCATCATAAATGAAAGGATTCATATTGTAACGAGGGACTCACTTTACAAGAACCTAATCTAGTTACTCTTTGATTTAATGGAAAGTGTGAAATCTGGGTGTCTTCCATACTAAAACTTTCAGACTTAAAAAACCCTGGACAATGTGAACAGGCCCCGATTGCCGTTATGACATTTATTCAGCCTTTGAAAAGAGCAACTTAATATAGACATGAAAATATTTGGAAAGTGACTGAGTTAACACTGTCATAAAAACTCAACTTTGTAATTTCCTAAATCTTAGTGTCTGACATTTACCATCTAAATGCATCATCAACCTTTTTATTTTAACAGCTATTTTACGTTCTTATGTGCTTGGTAGAATTCTTATAAAATGCAACCATAGATGACTCTATTAGGAGAAGGAAATTTCTGTTTTTTTGTTTCTTTGGTTCTTTGTTTGTTTGTTTTTGGAGGGTGGGGCTTGTCTTTGTTTCCCACTTAAGATCTTTAAAAATATTTTTACTATAATATAAGGTTTTCTTTAATGTCATGTCAAGTCCCTTAACATTTCACATAAATTCACCTACTTATTACGTAAATATTAAGATGAAGAACATTAAAGAGGTTTCCTGCGTGGTTTCAGCCCTACAAGCTGATGTCATGGTCTGAATGAGGAGATGACAGGTGCTGTTACGAGCCAAACAACTGAGGAATGATTCAGAACATCAAATAATGAAAAGAGAGAGCTGACAAATACAACAGACTTCAAAAAGCAGTGTGCATGGTATGGATTGATTCTGTTCATCCCGGCTACAGAATGTACACCCTACTCCCGTCTTAGATTATCAAATTCAACTAGGGCCCCCTCAAATCTCACTCCTTCACTTGTAACAATAAGTGTTAGATCAAAACAGACAATACTTAAAGTTATACTAAAGCAAAACATTCAATCAGGATGAGGTATTATATATACTTTGTGGACAAAAATAAGGGGGTACTACAGGAAGTACTCTCATAGGGTGACCTGAATACAAACTCCTAAGCGGGTACGTCATGGCCATCACAGCTGAGGCCTGTAACTTTTTGGTAAAAGGTTTTTTGTATTTGCTTTAAGCCAACCCTGTCCATTGTTTCTGTGCATCTAAGTCAGTGGTTTCAAATCCTTTTCTACTTGTGTACTCCTTTTAAGCCCATTTCTATAAATTGTACCCCTTGTTTTCAAACCAGCTGTTGCCTATCCTAATGTAAAATAGTGGAAATGAGGTAGGAAGTTAGGGGGAAAAAAATCACTACACTGTAAGTACAAACCACAGATTTAGTTTGATAATATTTGTAACAGAGTTGAATATTGTTACTAATTTTTTATTTTTTTTGCATACCCTCGAATGGCCTAGCATGTACCTCTGGGGATATGCATACCACTGCTTGGAAACCTATGATAAGTTAACACACCTTTGAAACCCTTCCCTCTACTATGTGAATCACCCCTTTTGGATCCCTTGTCTAAGACATAACCACCTTCAAGAGAACACATAATCTTAACTAATCTGTAATCCAATCTCTGCCTTGCTTTCTCCCACATTCATGTAATCTTCTTTATGTTCCTTCCTTAATTCCAAATGCATAAAAGAAACTGCAAATTTATTTTCCAGGAGCATTTGAGATCTTGCTCTCTGGCAAATGTCATCAGTCTGAGTCAAACTCTTACAAAAGTTCTCTACAGGTTTGGATGTTCTTTACATGCATAACTTAAATTCACCACAACAAGATAGGATGAAAAGTGGTATAGTCTTTTATGCAGGGACTGAAATTGAGTCAACACTGAAAGAAATAGCAATTGAATACTTCCCATAATTGCCTGGTTTTGCTGAGTGTTTGCACGCCTTTGAGTTCTTAATTGGTAACTACACTGACCAGAAAAAAAAAAGGTCCTGTGCTCGTCCAATTATGGAAAATGTAACCCTCACTCAAGGTCTCTTAAACAGCCCTTCAAATCACAACAGCTTCCTGTGGCTTAATAAATGCTGACGCTCGCTTGGTAGTAGGCCACCTTTCGTCGATCCTTAGCCTGTGCTCAAAGGTGACGTCAAGCAAGGTCTAGAAAGAGGTGGGAAGGGCTGGAAGCCAGGGGCTTTCAACTTCACTGTAAGTCTGACCATTATCACATACTGTTATAGGTTGCTTGCTTCATAACTAAATGAAAATGAATGCACTAAAATGTCTTTCAAATTAAAGTGTATTTAGACTATGACAGATACACTCTGAAAAGGTAATAAACTGTTTAAGGACTCAGAATTATCACCTGATTATAGGGAGGAAATAGAAAAGGCAAGAAAACATTTAAATAACCATTTATTTTGTGAGGCTGCTCCAATATCAAAGGTGTTTCATTCTGGGATAGAAAAACAGTGTGGACCTGTTCCTAATAAGATGGTAATTGCGGAATAATAACGACACAGGTCTCAGTTTACTGGGCAGCTTCATCTGAGATAAATGCAAACTTTTGAACTTCTATTTTTATAACTAAGAAAAAAATGTCAGATCTAAGGGTCTCTGAATTTCCTACCTGCCCCAACACTAAATTCTGCCTTTTATCACCCTAAGATAAATGTTTACCTGTCTTATTTCAAACATAACCTTTCCCAGTTGGTGAAAATGAATTTGATTTTGTGCAGCTGACTCTATTGAAAAAAACGTAAAACAATCATGTGACTCAGTATTTACCTTGTAAAGCTCTTTGTATAGAAGGTAAAAATGTAAGTGAATGCAGTTGTTTAGTGGGCGCTCTCTATGTGCCAAGAATGGTGTTACCTGATTAAAAAAAACAAACAAACAAACCAAACGCTATGAAATGCATACCTTCATTTTACAGATGAGGACACTGAGGGTCACAAAAGTTGGGTTTAAATGTCATGCATTGTTTTTGCCCTCAGAATGCATGGAATAAAACTCCTGAGATACTGAGTTTTATGTTTCTTGCCCACAACAGTTTTGAAATACCCTGCACTAGGAACCTTAGTGTTCTGTGTGCCAGTACTGTGGCTTTCCTTCAGAAGCCTAGGATGCCATTGTAACTAACGTGTACTTAGTACATTTATTTCCATTTCCATTGCCACTATTTCTGAACTCCACCTCACTCCAGTGGTGGCTTTAACTCTGGAACACCTCCTTAGGTTCTGCTTGCTTCCTCTGATAGTGACTCGGACCACTGAACACATAAATCGGTAGACGGAGAAGGGAAGCAAGTTCCAAATGGCATACATGGGATTGAGGTCAACAGTTAAGTGTGCCTTTATTTTGCAACTGAGTTTCTAATGCCTTTTAATTTGGTTTTAATGGAGTTTTATTCTACATCTACCTGCTGAGACAAAAACATCCTTTGTCAAGTAACAGTTTTACTTTACCTTCAGTTCTTCCCACAAAAATGGAAATACTATTGATTTGTAAAATATTGTGAAATCTCAGGGCAACCAAACATCTTGGAACTACTATAAAAGCTCATATATATCTAGGATGCTCACAGAAACCATAGTACTAATTTTTTTTTAAAAGATTTATTTTACTGTTTTTGACAGAGACAGAGAGAGAGAGAGAGAGAGAAGGGGAGGGCCCAGAGCAGTCTCCATAGTTATACGTCATCAGTTTTCAACATGGTTTCATTCCACACAGGTGGGCGGGGGCCGCGCAGGGTGGGAACTGGGCTGGGGGTCTCCCGCATGGGAGGCATGCCCCCTTGAGCCAGGGGCCAACCTGGGGTGTGTGGAGGTGGGGGCAAGAACCAAACTGGGGGCCTCCCGCATGGGAAGCACACTGCAGATCAGCATATGGGTCCATACAGGCTAGGGCCTGGATTTAATCCTCAGTCCCTGGGGCTGCAAAGCGAATGCTTAACCTGCTGAGCCATCCCAGCTTCCCTCATAGTACTAATTATTTTTTAAATCCAGTTACCTCACCATTAATTAAAGTTTCTTAAAATGGTCCCTAACTATTGTTTATTCTATTAAGACTCAGTCTTCAGCCTGAAGAATTAGAACTACAGGTGCCTCTTTGAAAAACAGCATATAGAAAAACTAAAGACAAAAGAAATGAGACTAGCTAAGTAGATAAACATATTAATAATGATTACAAAGGGAATGGCCAATAAAGAGTCACTAACCCCCTGAAGATAGAATATAATATAAAATAAAAGTACTTCTCTTATATTTAAGTATTGAAAATAAAGCATTACTGATTAGAGCAAAGGGTATGAACTTCGGCAGTAATTATGCCCAGCTTTCCAATTCTAGGAGTTAAGCATCAAAACTGAATAGGAAACTTTGGTTTCTGGCCAGGAATAAGGGACTGGATTGGCCCTCATGCCTTAAGCAAGTAGAAAATTAACAAAATGTATGAAACAATGGTTGTTGGACATTGAAAAAGAGACAGCACAGGAGGGTGATGCCTGAGTGAAGGTGAGCTTCCAAATGCATCAGTTTATGGCCTGGAAGGTAATTCACAGATCAAAACTCAGATAGGTAGAACCCAAACAGAGCCTGGAGGTCTTGTTGAGTAGAAGGAATGGAAAGATCAAGATGGGACTTTGGGAGGCCAAGGCACCTAGAATTTCTAGGGCAGGGAACTACAAAGAGATCTCCAGAGATCTGGGCAGGGGGCAGGCTCTGCCTCCTGATCTACTTCTGATCTACTCCTGAAAGGAAACTGCCGGCAGAGTAGTAGCCTGAATGGAAAAATAACATCTATCCGTGCTTTCAGACCTACTTGCTAAAATGACATGGGACCTGTCCCTAATGATAACTGGAGACCTCACTACTTAATCCAGTCATCGAATGACTCAGATCAGGGTCCAACATGTACTCCGAGCCCAGGCACAAGTGTCTGTGTCACTTGTAGGATGTTTTGCATTCTGGGAGACTGCATCTTTGGTGGGGGTGGGGCAGGGTGGGGGTAGAAGCTCTTGGACCACACTTTGAGGGCAGACATGGGCATGGTGGGGCTTCTGGAGCCAAGTAGACACACCTTTACTTGATGCATTTATTTAGAGCTAAAGTAAAAAAAACTTGACTGTAGTAGCTAGCTACTGTTGTTATTGTTCGTTTTTCAAAGGGGAGAATCATTTGTCTTTCTCATAGGCTCAGCTTTTCGGATACCACTGGAAGAGGTGGATTGTTTCTGATGTTGGGTTTGTGTGGCCCCGTAGCAACCGTCACAAACCCTGGCTAAATATCTCTGTACAGATTTAGACTGCCTTCTGGAAAGAATATTCCCTAAACCCAAACTTACCAAATGTACACTTTTAATCACATCTAACAGAACAAAACAAAAACAATAATAAAAAATATAAATTTTACCACATTCCACTATTTCATTGTCCTTCAAACTGAATGTCTCTGAGTTTCAAGGAGACTGTGAATATGGAAGATGAATAACTGGGCTTAACCACATTTCAACAATTCTTTTTGTCTCTCTCTGTCAAAATGTAAGCCCTGCCTTCCTTTCTTCCTAACTAATATCTATTCTACCATCTGTTCTGCCATCTCCCTTTCGTCTGCCAATCCCTATTCTTTCTCATACCTTCCCGTGGCATTCTCTTTTTTTCTCAAGGTCCTTCCCTTTCCTCATTTCCACTCAGCTCTAAGCCCACACTGACACACTCACTAACTATGCTCATAAAAACAACCAGCCCTAGCACTAAGGCGAAGAGCATGAGTTTTAGGGTTTGTGCACTTGGATTCAAATTCTGAATCTGCTACCAACTGGCTGTGTGATCTTTTGCAAGTTACTTAACCTCTCTATGCCTCAGTTACTTGTAAATGAACATTAATAGTATGTGCCCTGTAATGTTGCTGTGAGGATTAATGAGATGATGCTCCTAAAGTGCTTAGCACAATGCTTCACATGCTGGGCTTTCAATAAACGCGAGCTATTACTATTATTAACAAGGTCATCTTTTGTTTGGGTGTTTTGCTTGGTGAGTCACCAAGGTCATAAATAAAAGTGAATTCTAGTACTTTATTACTATTATTTTTTTTTCAGAAAGGGAAAAAGAAGCAGGGTAGATTGAAGACTCATGAATTAAGAGGGAAGAAACCCCATAGAGGTGCCAGGATATGGAAAACATTGAGAACTAAAGCTGTTTCTTCTTTTGTCGCTTCCTTCTGCCCTCCTCAGAAAGTCATAGAAAGAAAGCTTTAGCATCTTCAGGTCCTCAGGCTCAGAATATGGGCTCACTTCTGAATGAGCAAGGCTGTGTTCAGAATTACTGTTGACCAAAATTCAACAGATCCTTTTAAGCCATGTCATTATGTAGCAAGCATCAGAAGCAGAAAGAAAAAAATCATGCAACTTATTTTTTTTAACAGGTTGTGGAAACTGTGAAAAGCTTGTCACACTGGGGAAGAAATAGACTTTACTCACCTGCAGGAGTCTACTTGGCTGATTAAGGCTTGTCCCTTTTGCAAAGCATCAGCTGTGCAGTCTTTAATTTCTCGGTGTAATTCCTCATGCTTCGCTGCCAAGACTGGCAGACTTAAACCCTCTGATTTAAGGAGCTTAAGGTAAGCTTCAACTCTTCCAAGTACATCAAAAGCCTGCCAAAAACAGCACACTTTCATTTTCTGCTTTTCTAGTTTAAAATCTACATCAATGTGTACATGAAATATTAGAGGTTAAACCAGTCTATTCAATTTATTAGTTTAATCAAAACCAACACAACAAGTTTAGTCTTGGAAAAGAGCTGTATAGTTTGAAGGGTCCATTTAGGAAAACTGATCATAGCTTAGTTCAGCATAGATAAGTGTCAACACCATAAAATTACCAAAATAGTTTACATGAAGAACGTACGGTATCTATATAACAAAGTTATATCTGTATAGAATTTGGAGGCCAGGTTTATTTATTTATTTGTATATTTTGTACTGCATACAAATAATAGATGAGATATTTAAAAAAATTCACAGACTTTCATAACCTGAACATCTCTGTAATACTCTGAAAAGAAAATTTCCCAATAAATTACCATCTGGACCTGAAACACCTAGGGAAATACTCAAGAAACCCTTACTAATGTACTTCTGCCCTTGCCTTTCCAAGCAGAAGACCTCTGCCTACTCCATCTAAAGCATCCATCTATCTACAGAGAAAATTAGAATTTGGTTTTGAAGCAGTTCAAAGACAAAAACTAAAGCAATATTTAGCATCTGGCATGCAAATAATATTATGCAGAAAAACACACATCTTTGCAAACCAGGATATTGTCTTGAGAGAAGAGTTTTGAAAATTTTATTTTCTTCCTTTATGAGCAAGTCAACAAACACAGCATGGGGGATTAGGTTTATAGGATTAACAGAGAGTAAAGAGGACTTATTCTTTTGGTCATTAAAGCTTAGTAGGCATTAAGATGGAGGAGTATATGATAAGAAAGACAGTAAAAGAGGATGGTGGTGATATGAGGAAAACAAGACAGAGTAAAATGCAGTGGTCTTCAGAGGTCTTCTGAGATCTCCCATCTCTGAACCTGGGCCTGGAGAGCAGGGGATAAGTTAGGTCAGTCGAAGAAAAGCAACGGTAAGGGAGCTCTTGCCACGTTGCCTGCTGGCACTATCGGAAGAAGCCACCTTACAGGATGCTCCCAGCAGTCTGCAGAACAGTCCTTTCCTATTAAGCGTGGCACTGCCACTGCCAGCTGGGGCCGTGACATCTCCCCTTCCCGGGTGGGCGAGTTGGAAGCCGGGGAGATTAGTAGTCCCCACCCCTAGGCAGAGCAAAAGGGCCCTGCCCTGGCCCCTGCCCTGGCCACTGTCGTAGGGAGCGAGTTTTCCCGGCAGAGGTGGAACTGGACGGTATTTGAATTTATACATGAAATCTCTCAAATACTGTCATAGTACTCATAGGTTGACATTCTGCTCCCCCACCGATGTGCTCACATCCTCCTGAATCTGCTCTTTCTGTTAAAAGGTTGAGAACAAAATTGGTCCCATTTATGTAGCAGCTGACAGGAAGCACTACTAATAATCACGACAGTTTAATGAGAACTGACTAGGTGCCTTCTATCCTAGTTGTTTCATGATCACTTCTCATCAGTCAACAAATCTTTTTGAATGGCTGCTGAGCTTGAAGCACACTGTTCTTCACAGCCCTGGCAGAGAGCATAAAATTGTCCCCATTAAATGACCAGGGAAACTGAGCCTCAGGCAGGTTAAATAAATTGCACAAAGTGGTCTTTTGACTAAGTGGCAGATTTAGTATTTGCACTCTTAACATGTAGCAAAGAATTACTGCGGGAGAGAAGGGACATGTCTCTGAAATCTGTTAATCTCAGTTGAAAAATGTGGGATTTTAAAACTCACTTCTACCTAAGTAAGTGTCCCCCTTGCCTTCCTACAGGTGAGATGACACAGGGAAATGTGGAGTAAGTTCTCATACTATATAGGACTCTGAAAGAAAGATAGCATTATTAAAGAAACTTGAACCTGGAGAACTCTTCTTTATCCAAACCTTTTTTCCTCCTGCAGTTGGCAACAGAGCCAAGATGCTGATGTTAGAAAAGACGATCTGAATTACTCTCTGGATCTTTCCATAACACATTGAAACATCACTTGTCAATAAACACTGTTTCTGGAATTTGGTTTTATATTTTAAAATTGCATTGCTTATTTTGAATCAAGCGGAGTCTTTTGCTAACTAAGGGTTACTTTTAAAGTTAGTGCCTAAAAGCAAAAATCTGCTGTATTCAAAATGATCACACACTTCCTTACGCGCACACTTAAAGTTTAATATATGTGAACGAGTGCTGACAGGAATACACATTCACATTTAGGATTGACAGTCACTGAGCTAAACAGATGGAAGAAATAATGGAAAAGTGTGTATGCAAATGTAAAGGCATTGACTTCTTTCTTCCTTAAAGATAATTCTCAAGTGCCTAGTGTGAACCGGGAAAGGACAGAGAATTTCAAAGTGCTTTTTCTTGTCTGCAAGTTTAACACCACTCTGTTTTAATATTAAGCTATTATAACCTTAATACATGTGTGCTGCTATTTTGAAAATTGAAGAAGAAAAAAATATGAAAGTGACTAGGGCATGATGGTGCTCATGTAGTAAGGAATTGGAAAATATTTGCTGGTTATTACTTTAAGTCTTGATTGATGGGTCCCATCTTTGAAAAAGTCACTGACAGTACATGGTCACCTGTGGCCTGTCACTCATCGCACATGGATCTTTCCTCTTCTGGCCCCAGGGAACAGCTGCTCCCCTCACCCTTGGGCACCATCGGTCTCACCTTCATTGAAGTTAGATTCTGAAGTCATGTGTACATTAAATGCTTGTGGCATGTGATTTCACACCATTCCTGAATGTTATCATGAAAGGCTTATTTCCCAATAGCATGAAAAAAATAAATTGAAAGGCTGAACATTCACTAGACAGAGAAGGAACTACACCCAGGGCCAAGATAATTCATAATTTAGAAAGAAAATAGCCTCATTTTCTTCTAGCGTTTTTTTCTCAAAAAGATTAAAGTGTCAGGAAAGCACTTACTTATGAACTACTCTGTGTATCACACTTAACAAAATGATGATGGGGAAGCCAGGATGGCTCAGGGGGTTGAGTGCTCATCTTGTAGCCCTGGGTCTGAGAATTGAAACCCGGCCCCAGCCCATGTGGACCCATATGCTGAACTGGGGTGTGCTTCTCATGTGGGAGGTCCCCAGTTCAGTTCTCACTGGGGCGATCTCCATGTGAGAGGCCTCCAGCCTGGTTCCTGCCCTGCCCAGCCCTGCACCCACCTGTGGAACGAAACTATGTAGAAAACCAATGATGTGCCACTATGGAGACTGCTCTGGGCCTTCCCCTTCTCTCTGTCTCTGTCTGCCTATCTGTCTGTCTGTCTCTCTCTCTCTCTGTCAAAAATAGTAAAAATAAATCTTAAAAAAAAAAATAGAATGATGGCAGTAGAAAGGTGAGAGATTTCATTCCTTATTTAGCTCAACAAATATATTTGCGAAAGACCTAACTATAGGTAAGATAGGATACTGTAAGATAACTTTTTTCTTCTTCCCAATTATAACCTAGCCCTAATGGGAATAATCTGTAAACACAGAACTAGTTAAAAATTTTTCATTTTAAGGGAAGGCTTCTTTCAAAAAGATTATACTGACTGTGATTGTCTGAATCATAGGCAAAGCTCATTTCTCTCATTCCCTTATAGAATTTGATGAGTAATCCATGTGCCAATTCCAGAAATGATCTAAGTATCATTGCTCTCACTTAATCTACCCCCAAAATAAGACTGAGTGCTTTTCTATTTACCATATCCATAAGAAGCCTGATATACTGGAGTGGCTTGGAAAGAATTGCTCGGCTCCACATAGAGTACAGAACAGCCCATTTCTGGCAAGAACACTGTGACCCCCATATAAACTCTTAGCATTAATATTTTGCCTTTACTTTTTCTCTTCACCCCCCCCACCCCCTTTCTTCAAACTTTGTGTGTGCTGGTCAAATCGAGGTTTATGACTGGATTAGAAAAAAAGAAAGGATATAGGTGCAAGTATAATATTTTCTCCCTCTAGGTTCTAGCTCTTCTTGACTTGGTTCTTAGGCAGGAGATGAATAAACTGGTTTGAGTCTGGGTTTGGAAAAGACTAAGGAGTTGCTTGGTTTCCATTCTTTAAGACACTAATAAAGATATTTTCTTTTTCCCTTGTTAAGTACAAGATCCAAAGCAGGCTGCATAAAATCAAATTGAGATGGTATCAGGATATGGAACATTTTATTCTTTAAAAAATATCTATGAGATTAATAAACTAAGCAAGAACCATAAGTCATCTATCATAATTCTTACACCCTGCTATTTCATACAAATTTTTAATAAGTAATAATATTTGCTTCTTGACTAATTTGAAGAGAATCAATCAATATAAGTGCTTTTGTGTGTATACATGCATGCATGCACACATACACACACCCACACCCACCAAAACGCTGCAGAATCTTAAAAACTTCCTTTGAGTCCCAATGCCAGAGAATGAGTTTGATTGGAACCCTAATAATTACCAAGAACACAAAATCAACTCAGTTTTTGATTAGAGCACTGCATTCCACCATTTGCACAGATTCAGGTCTCCTCTGGGTTCCGTTTTCATAAAGAAAGAAAGGTTCAGTGTCCCTTCCTAAACATCACCTGGGGTAACTTCTGGCGACTACCAATATGACAAGCTGATTCCTAATTCAGGTTTTGCCCAAATCTGCCCAGGCTTTCAGATGCCATGAAGGCCAAGGGCAAAAGGGGAATGTGATTTTCAGCTCCCCATGTTTTTCTGCCCCCTATTGGTGTTCTGGCTTTTTCTTTGCCTCTCCAAGGTTTTTGTTGGTGAGCCCCAGAACTCCCTCTGTGTTATGAATGCAACAGGGTGGATTAGTGGTGTTAATGAGAGGTATTCAAAACCATGGGCATCAAAAGCAGCCTTTTATCTAACAATCTGAAAAGCTGAAATAGAAAAAACATTGGGACAGAGGAGTTTGGGATTCAAAGAAGCACGTATATGGAAGTATTTTTTCAATAAGGAATAGAGGAGATATATGAACTGTATTAATCATCTCTTACTTCCTGTAAGATAAGTCCATCTTAGAAATGAATAAATTAGACCCACAAGTAGAACTTTAGCAGCCAGTCACTGCTTATACTTTCTGATTTTGTTTATCTAAATTGACCAAAATGGTTTTAGAATGATCTTGGGAATATCAACATTGATAATGTACATTTATAATGTGCAAAGCATTTTTTTCACTTGTTCAAAAAATATTTATTGAAATCTATGGAGCAGGTACTGGGCTACATGCTGGGGATATGAAAATGGATAAAAGCATTTAAGTCATATTAGAGTAGCTAGTGTAGTATTACATGCATACCAAGTGACAAAATAATGTTAGTACTTAGAGAGTGCTTAGCTGTTCTATACACTAGGCTTGTTAACTCATTTAGTGTAATTACTCTGTGAGGTACATATAGTTGTTATCTCTATTTGAGAGATGAAAAAGCCAGATGTACAGGGAAGTAAGTAACTGCCAAGGTCATGGAGCTAATAAATGTCTGAGATCAAATTCATATCCAGGCAGCCTGGCTCTAAAATCCACTATATTATTTCAGAAAAGTGTCATACTAGTAAATTCCATTTATTTATTTGTACTCCAACTCTATCCTGAAAAGACTGTGTATATTTATCATGAATTGTAAGAACTCTTATTACTGCATGATATGCCATGATAAGGATTGTTAGAACTATTTTAGAAAAGAGAAAACTCAAGCTCAAAATGTAAATTGATTTGTCACATGGCCAGGCATTAATTCCTTAATTCAACATAAGTTTTTGAACACTAGGTGGCATACAAAGATGATGAAGACATAACCTGTCTCTAAAGAGCACTGAGAAATACTGTGGAATAAGAAGAAATAAGCACTTAATGTTGCGTAGGGACTTCTCAGAGGAGGTCATGTGCGATGACAAATCTCTTTATACAGCACTACTCTTCTTAGATATGACAGATTGAGCTTGGAGTTTGAGTTTCTTGTGTATTAAAGTAATTATGTTCTTTTTTCAAAATGATCTCATCTCAATTACCTCGGATCAATAGAATCAATGTAATGTACCTGCCCATGAAACTGCAGTTTCTAATATTTAGTTGCTTTCAATCATTCAAATAATTATTGAACATCTACTACCTGTAAGGTCCTCTTCTAGGTGTTCTGGTGAAAACAAAGAGAAATAGACATATTTGTTATCCTTGAGAAATTTTAATTTAGCAAAGGAAAATAAATCTACCCCAAAATACCTATAATTCAAGGGAGAATATGCTCACTGCCAAAGGAGAAATACAACAGTTGGAAAGTGTGCATGGAAGGGAAAGCAATTAATACACTTAAGACTTGAAAGTGAATTGACAGTTTTATTGTGAAAGATACTCATGAGTGAGCGATCATAAAATTAAATACCGGTATCTTGATTAGAAGAATGTTAAATACATACTGAGTTGTAGGCTCTCGTGAGAAATGTGAGATGCTAAAGTTATTCCTTGATTCTGGTAATTGTTTCTAATATATATAAGATTCTTCCTGACCCCTGCCTGCTTCTACTACTTTTGTTCCCCAGCATTCTGGGCTTCTACCTTACACTCTTGGCAAAATGAATTACCTGAGTTTCCCCAATCACGGCACAACTTTGTACCAGCCAGCCCTTTCCAATCATTTCTTGTCTCAGTCTGCCAAATTTAGTTCAGTGGTTAACCTCCTCTAAAGAAGCCTCTCTTGACACCTTTTCCCTGGGCCAGGTTAAGGGTCTCTTCTCTGCATTCCCTAAAGCTCAGTGGTGTCCAATCTTTCAGCTTCCCTGAGCCACATTGGAAGAATAAGAATTGTCTTGGGTCACACATAAAATCCACTAACACTAACGATAGCTGATGAGCTAGGAAAAAAAAAAAATCCCAGCATTTTAAGAAATGTTACAAATTTGTGTTGGGCCTCATTCAAAGCTGCCTTGGGCTGCATGCGGCCCGCAGGCTGCTGGTTGGACAAGCTTGCTCTAGGCTTACTCTGTCATGGCTTTTCCCACAAGACACAGCACTTCTATTTTCTTGCCTGTCCTCTAAGCTAGACTGAGAGGGCCTTGAAGGTAAGGACTGTATCTTTTATTACTTTAGCTCAAGCACCCATATGACACAAGACAACAGTAGATATATATTAGCTGAATGTAAATGTGAAAGAAGAGAGGCAGTGAAAGCAAGTTGCTTTAATTTTATCTAAGAGAAAGAGAAATTGCTCTAGAAATGAAAAATTTGAGATAGGCTGCTCAAGAATTATGAAACTGAAAGTAAGTACACTTTCCTTGATGTTTAACAACAATTAGCTTAATTTCTTGAATTCATTTATATCATTTTGAATTCTTTCTGGATAATATATTTTAGGTCATCTACTTAGACAGGTATCTTATTTCAATCTATTTTTCATATCTATTTTGAAAAAGGTAGAATAGTGTACATATAAATTAAAAAATGTACCAAAGTTTGTGCTTATTTTGTTTGCATCTGAAACAATAACATTGCTGTAGTCATTACTGTTTTGCATCACTGTAAGTATCTTGAAAAAGCAATAGCATCCTTTTTAAAGGACATTAACTTTTCATCAGTGATGGCTGAAGCCCTAGAAGCCATTACAGCCATTACATTTCATGTGTTCCCCTCGCGGCCCTAACTTTTGCTTCACCTTTATTTTTAGACTGACCATCCCCCAAGAACTAGACCATGTAGACTTGGCCTCTCCTTTCTGCTTGATTTCCCCAAAGAAATCTTGTGCCTGGGAATGGAAAACCCAGGATATGAAAACTTTCTCAATAATCGGCCATGCTTCAAAGCTTTAGGTTCAATCATCACTGCTATATAAACACAGACTCACACTGTTCTGCTCTTGTAACATACTATATATATGTCCCTTTAATTCAAACCATATTCCCTAAGCAAGGATCAATACATTCTGGGTAATTAACACATATTAACCAGCGCTTTTCTTCTTTTTTGTGACTATGCTAGAAATGTAATAATAAAATATATAATCGTGAAAGATGAAAGTATGAGATCAAGATGAGTTACTATACTAGGTGCTATGTTCACATTTCATGTCATGCCCACGTAACTCTTGCAACATCTGGTAATTAGAGAAACTCCAATCAGCTATCAGCCAGTGCTGACAATCAATCTCGATAACTGTATTTCTTGCTGAATGAGTTAGCAAATAACTTCTCCAAAAACAGTGATACCTAAAATGAACGAAGTATTTCAGATTCTTGAGTTATAAGGTCCTATAGATGCATCTGAATCTGATGGCCGGCTTATGAAAAGCAATACTCCCAGGGTCCTGTGTGCTAACATCGACACCTACTACTCACTCTAGGTACAAACTGCCACACCTCCAACCAAGACACCCTTTGGGTAAGAAACAGAATCTTGAGCCTTGGTTAATCATCAACCACTAGCAGGATTAAAAGTTAATCAAAGGTGGGCACCATTGTCAATGTGGTCAATTAGGTGATGATTATATTTTATAGAATTTCACAAAATAAGGACTTATTGGCTTATAGTTTTTTTGTTTTGTTTTCTACTGTATCCCCAGCATTAGCACAATGCCTGACATATAGTAGTTGCTCAGTTAATATTTATTAAATAAATGAATCCCTAAATAAGAAAGGTAATTATTCTCATGAATTCACCATACTATTCAGCAACTTCAATAAAAAGAATTATTGTGACTTTTTTTCCAATAAATAAGACTATCCCTATCTAGAATTGGTAGAGAGAAGAATACATGAAAAAAAAGGAGGAAAGGGAAAAAAGGGGACTTCCAGGATATTTCAACAAAAATATCAGAAATACATGATAACAAATTTGAATAAAAAAGAAATATACATGATATGAAAAGCCTACTGCCAACAGTCCATTCTGCAGTTGAAATGATGACATTCATTCCTTTTTATTTTAACAAAATTAAAAGGAAATAAAAGGTTATTTTTTTTAAGTCATATATTTTGCTTTTTACTGTGCAAACACTTTAGGCTGCCACATTCATTCATTTACATATTACCCATGACACTGTATTTTTAACATTGGTGTTTGATGCAGAAATTGAAGAAGAATATTGACCTAGCTTGACAAATGTGTAACAAGAGATTGTTCGCTAAAAAACAATTCCACTTATCAAGAGTGGAATTGGTTTTCATGGTATCTATATTTTTCATGCGCTGACTTTCTCTTTCCTTCCCAGAGCTAACATACAGATCTGTGTGTGTTGGGAGAGTTTCTAGTGCTCCTAAGCATCTTACCAGTATGCCCAGAATGCCTAACCCTGACCCAGACCCCTCTTTATCTGGACCATTTATCAGTGGAGTGTTTGCAGCCAGCAACCTTCGGGTTGAGGAACAAACATCTTTCTCTGACACAGAGTGCATTTGCTTACAGTTTACTTTAAAACAGCTGACTCCCCAGGTTTAAGAGCCCTCCCTTGAACACCACCTTCAATGGGTGCATCCATCCATCTGGGCCTATCTGTATCACCCCCTGGGAACTGGGGCTTGCGGACCTGCTGTGACATGCTGACCTTCTGGTTATCACTTTTGCTGTGACTAACAAACCTTTCAAAACTGATTCAGAAGTCATGTGTCTTCTGTGGGCATCCACGAAACTGTAACAAGTTAATGCACTGGCTAGAAGGTTGGGCAAAATCTCAGATGCCTCACTGTTGCTGGCAGCATGATTTCATCCTGGGATGGTGATACATGTAACTACAAAAACCCAGTGTCCTCAAGGCCCATAGAAGTCAATTCTCAAAAGGACAATTCAGTGCTTCAGAGATCAACTGATGATATAAACTGAAAATACCTCATTCACTAGTGTAAACAGAACTGTCATACTAGAAAAAATTATTTTAAGAAAATTTGAAATTATATTAATGTTTTAAACCTAATGCTTTGTTTTAACAAGGGTTATCAATGAATGTTATGCCAAAAATTGGATAAACAATATAAATGAAAATTTTAAAAATACCATTTACAAGGCTTGAGATATTTAGTTTTTAAATGGATTTACCTATTACATTATTTCATCATTTATTACTTCTTAATGTTATGATAAATAATTTTAATAGTCATAATTAAACCTCCACTTCCCAAACTCTAACTTCTGTTTTTGCTGAGGTGAAAGTATTCAACGTCTTCCACACTGAATTCTTAGATTTGGACTCATCAATTATTTTCTTGATGCTTAGGAAAGGGAGAAAGATCTCTATACCTTTCTAAGTACACTTGGCTATAGAGAATGCTGTAACATGAATAAATCCCAAGTATTTGTAATTGTAATTGGCATGGCATTCAAATGATGAAACAGGGGATCTAGAAACCAAGTCTTTGGAGTTAAGAAACATGAGTTTTCAGGATCTGATTTGAATTTGAATCTGAGTTTGAGAAAGTAACCACGTTGTTCTTCATTTTTAAAAATTACTATTGCAGAAGATATCATTCCTTCACCCTCAAGCTCAGGGATAATATTAAAAGACAAATCTCCCTGGCAAGGTACCAAATAATGAGAGCAGATAAAGCAAGAGCCAGAGAGTGAGAATGAGAGAAAGAGAGAGAGAATAAAAACAAAAACAAAACCCTCTACATTCTACAAGACTACAAACTGCATAGGTGTGTACTAGAAGCATTGTTTTACTGTAGCAACAGGTTCTTTAACTATTTCCTTAGAAACAACACTGATTGGCAGATGACCCACTCATTTTGTAGAATGAGGGTGTAATGCATGTTATTTTTATTTTTTTTAATATTATTATATTTTATTGTTAAATTTAATGGGGTGACATTGGTTGGCAACAATCAGACAGTTTCCCAATGTACAACTCCACATCACATCACCCATGCATCGCATTATGTGCCCAGCTCCCAGAATCAGGTCCCCCTCCAACCCCATATATCTGGTGCCCACTGCCCCCTGTAATGCATGTTAAGAAGTCTCTTCTTCAAAGACAGGACAGCTGAGGAGCAACTTAACTAGTACCTCGCATCTACTTAGGTCAATGGCTCTAGTAATATGCTACACTTGTTTCTTCTCTTAAAACAAAGATATCCCAAGCAAGGAACAATTTGGCAATAAATATTTCTTTAACATTTTAAAATTCATAATTCTAGCATGTCTATTTTCAAATTTTGTTATTCATCCGTTTCAAAAAGTTTCCTATTAGCAAAGAAGTTAAAAATTAAGTAACTAACTATTTTGATATATAGCAGAACATTGTTTTCAGGGTATTTATGTCATGACTTTAATCACAACATACCTAGCTTCTGGGTGCTCCCTATTCATTTTCTGATACATTGTCCAGTTTTTAAAACATTGGTGATACTTAAGGTATTATATTAAAAAATTCCAATAAAGCAGTTTGAAGGTGTTATAATATTAAATAAGGGAAGGTAGAACAACTTTTCAGGTAAGGTCATCAGCCTCAGATGCTGAGCTCTACTCAGTGATGTGATCAAGTAAGCATTACTACACAGTAGGATCTCCCATTGCAATCAATATTGAAACAAATCAACCAGCAGAAACAGAGCACGTGTCTAACTCAAGAAAACCCGGAGACAGTCCAAACAAAGCAAGATTTCCGTTTGGCTGACTCAGAAAGGCAAGACCAAGGCAGAGGAGTCAGGTCTAGGTTGTGTCTCTAGCTTTATGGTTTGTAGGTAGAAGACGTAACAATATTTATGTAGTTTTACCTGATAAATAAAAGAGAATTAAAAACAAGAAAGACCGTTTGGTAAAATTTCAAGTTTTGTTTTTTTTTAACCTTGGTATATTTTATAATAATTCCCTTCTTCCATGAGAGACACTGCCATGGTGGGCACAGGTAATCCCCTCCCCTCCTCCAAAACAGACCAATGACAGCTTTAAGATCAAACCTTCACAGGGGGTTATTTTTTTCTTAAAGTAACCCTTTACTTGTCAAAGCATTGAGTCTCTTTGTTTTGAGAACCAAATAATGGCCATGATAGAAATCTATATTAAAAGCTTTACTTGCTGCCATCAATTTGAAATTCTGTGTGAAACTTCAATTTCTGTGATGTGCTTCAGCCTGGTGAAGTAACAGGTCTCTTACTGGCCTGCCCCGTTTACCTAAAACTACCAACTTTCTCGCACTGACCTTGTTAGCGCTGTTAAAAAAATCATTTGCCTTTCTTAGCCAAGTTTTCCTTTCCACGATAAGCTGACCAAATTCTTCTTGAAGCTGATTCAATTTCTGGTTTGAGAGCTGCAGATGCTCTTTCTCCACATGGTCCTCGGATAGCAGAATCTCGAGGGCCTCCCCCCTCAGCTTCTCAACAGTGGAATTCCATTCCTGCAAGAGATCACCCTTATCAGTTGATATTACACATCCTCCCCTTTTTGTAATCTCTGATGAGATTTGAAGAACATTTAGATATGCTGAATATATCAGATATCTGTCATTATATTTTCAAGTCATGAAAAAGTTTCAGGTTTCTGTACAAGATGTACATTAAAAAAAGATAAACACAGAAAACAGGCTAAAAAGGGAGAGGAGATGACAGCAGAATGGGGCAGGTTGGTTGGAATGTTTGATTGATGGACTTCGCGGTTATCCTAAATATAGGTCACTTCCATTCCCATTAACGCAACCTGTAAATATACCCAAAATACAGTCAACAGCATTTTTCACTCTAACTCATTTTGGCCTAGTTTTCTTCATGTAAGTACAAAAACATCCCCCCAGAGTTGCGTCTTACTGCCAATGAGGGCAAACACATACACAAAAGGAAGAGAAATCTCATATTTTATGGCTATTGTTTTGCATTTGCCTAGTTAAGATTGAAATCAAGAGCTGTTTTTCTTCACAAAATTAATAGCTGTTATTGCGCAGTATTGGCTCCATCCTGACCTCAATTTCACCTCTTCATGTTTCACTCTTAATAATATACAAACATTTCAGAAAAAGAAAAGGGATAGGTCTTCTTCTTTTTTTGGGGGGGGGGGTGTTCTTTTTTTTCTTCTCTGATGCATGTGGATGGAAAACAGTAGGTAGAGAAGAAAGAAAATAAGAGTTGGCATAAACCAAACATATTAACATGCAATTTATTTGAAGGAAAATTCAAATTTCTTGCAAAAGAACTGACTCAGATCCAATTTCATAAAATAATTCTTATCTGTAACATGGCAGTATTGTTAGTGAATTTTCTGGCTCCCATCTCAGCTGAAATTGGGGAGTAAGAATATGCTGTCTGTAAAGTGTCAGACATATAGTACCAAATTTCAAAAATTGCAATCTAACCTGGCTTGTTCCCCAGTGCAAAATTTCCTATTTTGTTAAGTTACATTTGTTATATTATAATGGATAACATAAGTGTAATTTTAGTGCAATTTATCACTATGATTTCTATTCACTCATTTCACAAGACACAGTAAATACTATGTACTTGAGGAAAATAAAGAATGAAATGTAGTTCTTTCTTTAACAAATATATAAGCTGTTATTTTATATCATTTTAAAATATATACTTAAATTAGTAGATATATTAAATATATGCTGCTACTAGAAATACACACAGTATGGTGATATTTAAATACCAATTAGTGGGAATGAAAGTAGAAACTGTACATATTATTTTATGGACTTCATAGAACCTGTTTTGTGTTTGTGCATGAGAAAAATATGCAAAGGTAAAGACAGTAGATTAAGGGACTGGCTTTATTTTTAGCACCTGTTATAAACCTGTGGCTTATATGTATAAAACTCACAAACTTAGGTTAGATATTATTGTTCCAGTATGTACACAGGCTCAGAGGAATATGTTACTCAAGGTTATATATACAACAAGGAACAGAATCAGGACTCGTTCACAGGTGTGTATATAATGCTATATTACAGGGAACCGAGAGTAGAAATCCCCCCAAATCTCCAAATTTCTCAGTCAGTGTAAGAGAAATATGGGCTTTGTGAGTCCTCAAGATCTTTCATTATTTAAAGGGTTATTTTGTTCCCATGTAATGACAGCTATAATGTGCTATGAGTTTGTTCATGAAGCATTGTAAATAGGCCTCCCATCAAAAAACCATTACCTTCACCTTACTGGGAATAAGCAAGTATTTTTAAAGCACTTAGCATACTTCTGGCATTCCCTAAATGTCAGTCTCTCTTCTCTTTCTATCAGTTTTATCATGGTTCCCTAATACCTTCAAATTTGTTTTTTATTTATGGGTATTCTTGTTTCCCAGTTCTGAAAACACAATAGTGGGGGGATTCTCCAGTGTTACGTACTGAACAGCATTAAGAGATAAACAAAATAAAGCAGGTTTCTTTATTGCAGCACTCCTCAGAATATTTAATATGTTCATGTGCATTGAGACTCCTTGAGAGAAACTTGGTGTGAAATATTTTGAACACATTTTTTTTGTACCAAAAAAACATTTGTTTGCTAATCATCCAAGGGGACCAGTACTCTAGTTGGAACAAAGT
The DNA here is from genome assembly GCA_004027555.1 of Craseonycteris thonglongyai. Lineage (NCBI taxonomy): Eukaryota > Metazoa > Chordata > Mammalia > Chiroptera > Craseonycteridae > Craseonycteris > Craseonycteris thonglongyai. The sequence goes on from PVKE010014367.1 coordinate 24,469, forward strand.
TGAGAAACTCTGTTCTTATGGCTAAGAGCTGCTGAATCACGTACGGGTTCATCTGCTTTCAGAAGCCTTTCTGTTTCTTGTCTTTTTTGTTTTGTCCCTATCCCTCTAGCAACTCAGTGAAGCCATTTCTTCTCTTTCATGTCCATTCTCTTGTTTTCTGTCTGTTCAAATTTAGGGGGCATTAATCCCCAATGAACTGAGGTGAAACGGTACTAAATGTATGATGACACAGAATAAAGCAGGCAATTCTTTCAAAACATTTGACATTGACCAGAACCCTCTGTACCCATTAGAGGAATGACACTTAAGAAATCTGGAGAACGTGAGGAAGTCCTAGAAAATTAGGGGGGAGAAATATGGAGAAGAAATTAGGACATGAAGAATTAGGTTACAACTGCTACAAGCCCAGCCTGAACAACATTAAGCTCTAGAATGTTGTCTTAACCATCTGCAAGACAGTAAGGGCTGCTTTTTCATTCTATATGCCAGCACTCTGCTAAATACTTCACATGTATTATCTCATTTAATCTATAGCACACCCCTACCAGGCAGGACTTATTATCATCCTCATTTTACAGATGGGGTAACTGAGGCTCAGAGGGAACTTGCCCTAGGCCCTCAACGTCAGATTTCAAACTCGGGTAGTTTGACCCTAGCATCTGCTCTCTTACCAGTATCCTAGCCTTAGTTCTTTGTAGAGATGATATACAGTGGTTTTTTGTTTGTTTGTTTGTTTTTTTAAACCACAGAAAGATTAAACATACTAGCATAGAATTTTAGAGGTAAGACATTCATAAGGCCTGAATAATGCCTTGGAAATGATAAAAGTCTTATATGACCCTGGTATTTTCTGATTTTAAAGATTTATTTTTATTGTTTTTGACAAAGAGAGAGAGAGAGAGACAGAGACAGAGACAGAGATAGAGAGAAGGGAGAGGGCCGAGAACAGTCTCCATAGTTGTACATCATTCGTTTTTCCACAGAGTTTCATTCCACAGCTGGGTTTGGGGCTGCACAGGGCAGGGAATGGGCTGGGTCTTCACCCAGGTGAGAACTGAACTGGGGGCACTCCCCAGTTCAGCATGTGGGTCCACACGGGCCGGGGCCGGGATTCGATCCTCGGTCCCTGGGGCTGCAAAGTGAGCACTTAACCCACTGACCCATCCCGATTTTCTGATTTTAAATCTGAAGACTCATTGTGTCTAAATAAACACAATGCTGGTATAGATATAATTGAGAATTTATAGCCCAAACTCATGCTTAATTTTGCTTAGCAACTATACCAAAATACTAAAGCTCTTTTCTATGAGTAAGAAGAGAAATATCTGCCCTCTAACAGTGTTCATAAATCTGCCTTTAGAATAAATTTTGCAAAAATTTATTAAAGAGGGACTTCTGGAGTAGAGCCAAATGTTTGAAAACCCACTTTAACCTTGTACTTCACATTGTGCTATAAAAAGTGGGCTGTGACCTTCCAAGGAAACTGTAAAGGACCATTTTGTGCCTCTTATCTCTTCTTATTCTCCATCCCCAGTCTTCTTAATTACATTTTCACATGAACTCTGTGGGTATTAAATGAAGCTCAGTCTGTTCAATATTTCCATTCAATCTTCTAAGAAAAATTGGTTCTGTTTTCTTTGGACAATCTACTCGTATAGACAAGTTTTTGATGCATTTCTATGCTGTTCTGATGCTTTATTTTCCCAGTAGTTTTTCTTAGGGGACCCTTTCACTATTTTATTTTTAAGATAAAACTTTCCAGAGTCATCTGAATCTATGAGAGTATTTTAACATGTTAGTTATCATATGTCAAGGAACCCAGTGGTGAAAATCTTGATCCGTTTTCTCTAAGCGGCTGTTGCTTGCCTGCTAAGTGTTAAACCTCTGACTGAGTTTCAGTCACTTTGAAATAAAATATTTATAGTACTTATCCCGACCAGCAGAAAGTCAAAGCCTTCCATTTCCTTGGCTTTTCAGTTTGACAGGGATACGTGCATATCTCTGACCCAATAAAGACGTGTGGCTCTGTGTGTTCCTGGGCTTGGGGTGTCTCCGTGGGTCACTCCATTATTTTTCTTTTTCCCTCACAGTAATAACCCTTTTAAACTGTACATTTCAGTATCCTATTTGCTGAGGAAATTCAGCATCTGTTGGATCCCTTGATTGAAAGGGTACTTTGAAGAGGATTAGCGATGATAGACGAGAAAGTAAAAATGATTTCTTCTTTTCTTTTTAATAGTCTCAGGATAGCTCTTCGAATGAAGTTATGGATATATGAATTGGCATAATAATTATCTGGAAAGTAGAGTCAAAGAAGAAAAATACAGTAGGCTCTCAGTTAACCAGCACCCATGGGGATTGTTAGATGCCAGATAAATGTAAGTAGACTCCGTTAACTCAAGCAACTGGCAAAATTTCAAACATTGAGGTTTTGCTTCTAGTTAATGAAGAGTCTAGTATATTAGCTACTTCATTAGAAAAGAAACTACACTCACAATATGGTTAGTATGGTTTTTTTTTCAGTAGGAATTTTCTGTAGATGAGGGGATTTAATGATTCAACACCATGTGACAAATTATTTCTACTATAAATTTGACTTCAGACTGTAATTTTTAAGTGGGAGAAGATGGACAAGAAGCAATAGAGAACGTATTAGTAGATCACTAAGAAAATGCCAGTTGTGGAGATTACTGGCCAAAGCCACATCTGGCAGAGCATGAGTCACACTCACATACAGTTCCTTGTAGCATGGCTATTTCCTAGGACATGTCATTAGACACACCTCATTTTTTGTTCATTCTCTAAGTCTATAGTTCCTTTTGGTTCAGTACCCAGGAGAATTAACTCACTGACACAAAATCAAAAGAATTTTATATGCTTGCAATAACAGATGGTACAAATAAAATAAACCTGACAATTTTAATCAGAGAACATTTGAAAGTGTGTTGTGAGCAGGAATTTTTTTTTAGAAGAAAAAATGTTTATACTTTTGAAGAGAGGCAATGAATCCTAGGGAAGTTGACACTGATTATGCCAAGTTGGATTGCAAAGTGGGCCAGTTTCCTCTCACGCTCCCTTCCTGGGCATTTCTACCTCAACTTATACAAAAGAAAGGGTCATACAGGAGATGGATCTTATTCTACTCCTGCATGAGTGCAGTTTCAGTGCTATCAGGATGTTTAAATTCTGCCCCCACCGTGGTGCATTTTAGCAAAGGCACAGACGGCAGACAGGAAGAACTTTGATTCTTTGTGTCATCTAGAAACAAAAGAAGGGAGGTGTTTCACCTCCCACCTATAAGACAGAATCATAGCTACTGGATCAGGGTGAGCTTGTGGGTGAGAACAGAGAACTGGAGCTACAAGTACACTTTTTATTCTAAATACTCGAAGTGGTCTCAAGCAGGGAATTTTGCTTTTCTGAGCCTTAAGTTGCCCTGCAATGCAATGACAGCCACTACTATTTTACATAGCCTTCGGCTTCTCTAGTGACTCACCTGTAAGTTCAATGGTAAACTCACTGTATTTAAATTCCTGGGTTTTAGGCCCTACCACAATTTGGGTTTTTAATTGTAATTTCTATAAATTAACCTTATCGAGATTAGGACTGATAGTCTGTGCTAGAAATGACAGATATCTCCAAAGTATTAATAATTTTTGAGTAATAGTTGCTGTTTTCCTTTTTTTCAGTTCATTCAAATATTGTAAAAGTAAAAAAAAAAAAATTACAAAAAACATAAAAACCCCACTGCTTGGAAGTTTCTCGTTTTTCTTATTCTGTTCAGTGCTTGGCCACCAAGAGGAGCTTGTACTTCAGCTGCACAGAGCAGAGTGCTTGCTGCTGAAGCAAATGGATGTGTGGCAGAATATATTTTTAAAATCAAATAAAACCAGAACAAATTACACTCATGAGCAAGTCTTCAAAATAATGATGGGAGCAGCAATACATTTACTTTTATCTCCCTTAGTTCAACACACTTTTTAGATAAAAAATTAATTACATGGGAGAAACTGTCTCAAGATTTGTGTTTTCTAAGAATCATTATTTTTTATTTAGTGCCTTGTCCTCATTCTTTTTCTTAGATTTCTTGTTCCTCTTAATCACGTTTTCTGCAAGTTGATTAAGTAAGGAGCAGAGCCGTATTTGGAGGTTTGCTGTTATCATTTTTAATCAAAATTAATACAAGTCTAGATGGCCAATTTATGTTCATCTAACACAATTTGTCTGCCACCAGATTGTGCCACTTGCTGACTGTGTGGTCCCAGTTTATATTGATAATCTCCAAAGACTTCCTTTTTTAATTTTCTACAGAATCTGTTGGTGATATTTTCAGTAGCTCAACAGATAATTCAACTGTGGGGAAAAATTATTAGGTTTTGATGTTCACATCTTATGAAGATTTCCCTAAATGAAACAGATTAAATTGAGAAGGGGGGAGGAATCCCTCTGTATTTTACCCACATTGAACATCAGATACAGACTAAAATAATGGCTCTTAAATCTTGCTCACTGTCAGTATCTCCTAGGAAAATTTAAAAAACACATATTTCTATATTCACCCCCATTGCATCAAATCATAATTATTATTGGTAGGGTGCAAGAATGTACATTTAAAAAAAATCTGAAGTATATTACTTGAAATAGGAATAAATAATAATACTTATAACCAGTCAAATTTTGGAACCATGGGACTAGATATTTAATGAGTAGGTAACAACAGACCTAAAATAGTTTCTGTGTAATCATACCTGCAAACACAGAGGGGAGAAAGTTGATTATATAATAATAATTTAAACCTTAAATTTTTTAACTAATTTGACTCTGAAAATATAATTATTGTATTAATGATTTCCAAATATAAAATTTAACTTCAGTTTTTCAAATTACTTCATTCATTTAAAAAGTATGTGTTCATTAACAAGACACGGAATAACAAGTGCTGGGAAGGCTGTGGAGAGAAAGGCACCTTCCTACACTGCAGGTGGGAACACAAATTATCACAACTGCTATGGGGGACAGTAAGAGATTCCTCAGAAAATTGGGAATGGAGCTACCCTATGACCTGGAAATAGCCCTTCTGGGTATTTACCCCCCTAAATGTGAAAACCTTAGTCTGCAACAATGTATGTACCCCAATGTTCATTGCAGCACTGTTCATGGTGGTCAAGTCATGGAAACAGCCAAAGTGTCCTTTGATAGATGAGCAGATAAAGAAGCTGTGGTACATTTACACAATGAAATATTACTCAGCAATAAGAATAGATGAAATACTCCCATTTGTGACAGAATGAATGGACCTTGAGATCATTGTGCCGAGTGAAATAAGTCAGACAGAAAAAAAAAAAGAACCATGTGACTTTACTCATCTGTGGAATAAAAACCGAAAACAACAAAGAAACAACAACAATGGACATAGGCAATAGTTTAGTGGTTAACTGAGGGTAAGGGGGGAGGGGGGAGGAAGGAAGGGGAGCCAAATATGGGGTGATGGAAGGAGCACTGATTCTGGGTGGTGAACACACGTAGATGAGGCACTATAGAACTGTGAGCCTGGAATCTATGTAATTTTTACTAACCAATGTCACCCCAATACAGTTAATAATAAAAAACAAACAAACAAACAAATAATAAAAAAAAACCAAAACCCGAATGTGTTAAGCTGTGGAAGATACAATGGCAAATAAACAAAATCTTTACTCTTACATTCTTAAATGATTAATACGTCAACCCATCATGAGTTTAAAACAGCCACTGTGTGATGTTGGATATCATTAGTCTTAATTCATAAGAAAACCAAAACATTTCTTTCTACTTTGTACTTTCTTTACATTATTGTATAAGATAAAGGAACGGCTGATTGATTCAAAAGGGAAGCAAAGCTTTTTGTTGTTGTTTTATTTTATTTCTTTAAGCTGGGAAAAAGTACAAAACTGACCATGGTTACTTTTCCAAACTTTTATATATACCTATATGGTTATCTTTAACTTCCCTTGCAATTTTTTATAATCACATTTATATTAATAATACTTACATTATATTTTTATCATAGGATAAAAACCGTATCTCTAATGTGTGGAAGAAATCACCTGTCTTCTAATAAAATCCAGTCAAGGCTGGAATTTCTTGAATTCATCTCCCTTTTTATAGGCACTGGCTTTTAGCTAATCATTTATTTCCATACACAGGACTCTTATTCCATACTTAATAATCTGGCACTTTATAACTCTCCTACACCGAATGTGGTACAATCCAGCAAATATTATTTAGCACCTTTTAAGAACATCTAAGTAATACAAGACATGGGAAAAACTAGGTGGAGGAGATCTTGCATAGGAAGGTGAGGAATTCAGTTCATGGAATCCTGTTGACTGTGGAAAGGCTGTGCTTTGAGCTCCTAAAGTCAATGCTCATCACCCACCTACACACAAACTCTCTCTCTCAGCAAAGGCTCCCCCATGGATTCCTCCTAAATATGCCCTAAGACTCTTCAATAAGAACAGCTATCAAAAGAACTATGAAGAACAGAGGCTTAGAGTTGCCTATAAGGAATATAAGATCACAGGTCCAAAGTAACAAGAGGAAATGAAGTACCCAGAAGTTTACAAATGCATTTTAAAATGTTCAATGTTTATAACATATACAGTCTGTGGTTCTTCTAGTTCTTGGGACGCAAAAGCCAAATGGCTGCAAAAGCCAGCTACCGTGTAAGGTTAGGTGATGCTACACATCAATTCCAGACTGCAGGAATGCCTCAAGAAAATGGTTTCAAGCCCTTAACACATTCAACCACTCATTTTTAAGAAGTACGGCATAGTCATAGGGAAGAAGTAACAGTACTTTCAAGATGTGACAGTTTAGGTAGATTATATATATTATGGGGACCCCAAAATAACCCACAATTATTTTCTGAAGGGCGTGCCCCTTGTAGTGCAGGAACAGGCTTCCCCCCACTAGGTGAGTGTTCTAGGAACCCATGTGCATCAGTGTAATAGCTGGTGGTGGTGTGAGAGGCTGGGGTCAGCTTCAGTGAATTTTTTATTTTTATTTTTTTTTGAGGTAAAGGATTTAAGGGTGGGCGTAGGGGAGCAGAGGGAAGCCAAGGAGGCAGAAACTGATGTAGTTTCCTAGGGCTGCTGTAACAAGGTACCATAAACTGGGTGGCCTGAACAACAGAAATTTTATTCTTTCGCAGTTCGGAGGTTAAAAGTTTGAAATCGAGTTGTCAACAGCATTGGCTCCTTCTGAGGCCTGTGAGAAAAGGACCTGTTCCAGGCCTCTCTCCTGGCTCTGCAGATGGCCACCTTCTCCCTGTGTCTCTTCATGTCATCTTCCCTTAATGTGTGTCCGCCTTTGTGTTCAAACTTCATATTTCACCAGGGACCACCTTAATGACCTCATCCTAACTAATTACAACTATAATAACCCTATTTCCAAGTAAGATCACATTCTGAGATGTGGGGGATTGGGATTTTAACCTGAGAATGTGTGTGTGTGTGTGTGTGTGTGTGTGGCGGGGGTGGGGTGGGGGGGGTGGAGCTGGGATGGCTCAGCGGGTTAAGCGCTCGCTTTGAAGCCCCGAGGACCGAGGATTGAATCCCGGCCCTGACCCATGTGGACCCACATGCTGAACTGGGGTGTGCCCCCAGTTCAGTTCTTGCCGGGACCTACGTGGGAGGCTCCCGGCCCAGTTCCTGCCCTGCGCAGCCCTGTGCCCACCTGTGGAGTGAAACTATGTGGAAAACTAATGTCAACTATGGAGACTGCTCTGGGCCCTCCCCCTTCTCTCTGTCTCTCTCTGTCTCTGTTTCTCTCTGTCAAAAATCAATAAAATAAATCTTGGAAAAAAAGAATGTGGGGGACAAATTTAATGTAGTACAATAGTCAAGAAAATTGGAATGGTGTCTTAGGCATCGAACAGCAATATGTTTGTTTTTGTTTTTGTGAGAGTAAAATACAATTGAAGGGAGAAAAGAGGGTGATTGAAAAGTGAAGTATAAAAAATGAAAAGAGACAAAGTGAAGAGATGGGAAAGGTGGAATTTAGAGAATTGGGTGATGACTTGAATTTGGAAAAAAGGGGAAGTGAAAGTAAGCAGGAGAAGAATGGAAAAGGAGAAAAAGCAGCAGAGAAACAAAAAAGTCAAGATACTCCATTTCACTAGTACTATTATAATAGTAGTATTACTTCTGATTGTAATAGTACTAACTATAAAAAGTCATGCTAAAAAAAAGAGTCACGATTTGTGGGAACTTTTATTTAGGTGTTGGCAAATGATGGGGAGAAAGAGAAAAAAAGAGAAGTATGAGAAAGAAGAGAAGAAAAAATACTTTCTAAGCATGAAAACTTAATGAGCTGGTGAAGGTTCTGTAAGCAAATTGACAGCAGGGAGTTTTAAACCTAGTGATCATAAAGTACAAATTTCTTTATTTGCTTTCTTAACTCATCCTCTTCTTAGAGGAGCATAAATATTTCCAAATGATTTTCTAAATCAAATTTCTCTTGGATATGAAAGTATATGGTTCACTAAGCTTTAAACTAACCTACAAGTTAGGGCTATAACAGGGTTATCAATGTGAAAATCCAACCATATTGTAGATTTTACACCCCCCTCCCCCCAATGCTTGCAGGTACATTCAATACTATTTATACATAGCTTGACTTTTAGTAATGAAATTGTTTTAAATTTATGTTCTGTGAAAAATGACATCTGCTTTTAATTGGGAAGTTCATTACAAAATCAGACAAGTAAAACAAATTATTTAGTAAAATGAAGACAGTGGATTGGAAATGCACTAATGCAGGTAGGTGTCTTTACTGTTAGGATACTCATTTAATTTCTGCCTTGAGACATTTCAAATTCAGACCCTACTTTTTTTTTTTTTAATGAGATGAAACATTATAAAAGGAACAAACTCTGCTTCATTTTATAGGTTTCCTTTATAATCATCAGAGATGGTGTAAGTTGATTTACTAAAGAAATGTGTTTTAAAGTGATTTTACCATTCTTTTCACATATCTTTAGTGAAGAAATTTGACGATGTAATGGAAGTTCAAATAGCAGAATAGTCAGCTTCTTTGTACAGGTTAATATGTGCCGCAATGAGGAGAAAATAGCGCAGCAGTGCTGATGAAGAACTTGGAAAATATTTGAATAACCCCCAAACTATTAGGACTCTGGATGTTGTTATGCACTTCCTGAACACCTAAGAGACCTATAAGTAGCTCCTTTTGTTCATGTAAATAGTTCACATAAGTACTATTTCTGAGAAAATACTTCTATTCTTAAAAAGGAACAATCAGGAAGTTTAAATACTTGTTTTTTAATCTCCAATTACCTGAGTAATGGATCTAAGAATAAATGCAAACAATAAAAAGAAATCAAATACTAAGGTCAGACAATCATGTCCACACTTTAAGAGACTCAAAGCTTTATTTAGATTTAAATATTTTGAGTTCTTACAATAACCCAATATTTTAACTCAAATCACTTAACTTTCTCATTTTTCTTCAGTTCTTTCCTTCATAGCTTTTGTTGCCCAAATGATGGTCCACAGACCAACATATAAGATCTTATATATTGAAAATGCTAGGGAATCCTTAAAAACTATACCTCTATTGGAACTAATAAATTAATTCAGAGGAGTTGTAGGATACAAAGCCATTGCACAAAAATCAGTTATGTTTCTATAGACTAGCAATCTGAAAATGAAATTAAGAAAACAATTTCATTTACAATAACACAAAAAGAATAAAATGCTCAAGGATACATTTAACCAAAGAGGTGCAAGACCTATATACTAAAAATTATTTTTAAAATGTGAAAAATAATAGAGGACTTAATGAATGGAAAGATATCCTATATTCAAGGATTGGAAAACTTAACATTATTAAGATGGCAGTACTCCCCAAAGTCATCTATAGATACAATGCAACCCCTATCAGAATCTTAATAACCTTTTTTGAAGAAATGGAAAAATTGATCCTAATATGTCAAATTATAAGGAATCCTGAATAGCCAAAACAATCTTGAAAAAGAAGAAAGTTAGAGAACTCATACCTTCACATTTCAAAACTTACTACAAAACTACAGTAAATTAAAGCAGAATGGTACTGACATAAGGATAGATACATAGAAAAATTAATGGGATGGAAATGAGAGTCCAAAAATAAACCGTTCTGTCTGTGGTCAACCATTCAATGATGAAAGATTAGTCTCATTAACAAATTGTTCAGGGACAACTGGATATCCATCCATAAGTGAAAGAATGAAGTGGACCCTTACTTACCATCTTATAAAAAATTAACTCAAAGTGGGGCAAAAATCTAAATACAAAAACTAAAGCAATAAAATTTTTAGAAAAAAAAAATAGGAATGAATCTTCACCACCTTGGATTTGGCACTGGTTTCATAGCTATGACATGAAAAAGCACAAGCAACAAAATTAATATTTGGTAAATTGGAGTTCATCAAAATTAAAAACTTCTGTTTATCAAAAGATACTACAGACAAAGGGCTTGTATAGACATTTTCTTAAAGAAGATATTCAAATGGCTAACCAGCCAATGAAAGGAGCTTCATCATTAGTTATTAGTTATTAGAAAAATAAAA
>PVKE010014368.1:0-35072 GCA_004027555.1 Craseonycteris thonglongyai
CCGCCTCTCTGACTCTGGCCAAGCTGAGCAGGCTTTTTACTAGAACACAGTGTAGCTTCGGGTACAGAACATGTATAATGTGCATGCATAAAAAGCCTGCTCGGATTGGCTGAGTTAGAGAGGCGGTCCGAGCAGCCTTGCAGTGATTGGTGCGGGATCGAGTTGGAAAATTCGTTTAGCGGCATATCCAGACGTTTTTCGGGATATACTCAGCGTATAAGACGACCCCCGATTTTCGGTTGACTTTTTTTCGTTTCAAAAGTCGTCTTATACGCCGGAAAATACGGTAAGAAAGAGAATGAAGAGTCAGAGACTGTGGTATTTTGTAGGTTAAGTTAGAGTTTGGTAGGAAATTAATATGGTGCCGCCTTAAGTAAAAAAGTACTTAAAATTCTTAAATGTCAAGAAGGCAGAGGTAGTAAAGTATACTATAACAGGAAGAAAGACATTATACTTGCATTCAAACAAACAAAAAACCCTGAATAGAAGAAAACATGTAGAGTCCTTCCTCAGACCAAGTTATAAAAATCCCAAGCCTGTTTTCTGTGTTGTAAAATGAAGATGGCGCTGCCTGAAGGCAGTGCTAAAAGATAAGACTTAAACCTTAAAACTGATAGTTAGTTATATGCAATCCCTTGTATATGAAAAGTGCCTTAAGGAAGAAAATGTATTCCTTGTGCCAGAAGCAGAAAGAAAAAGAATCTGGCTGTATATTGATAAAAATCACATTTCTCAAGAAAGAACGAGTCCACCACAAAATGAATCAGTCAGGAAGGAGCATGAGAGAAAGGAAGGTATGACTTATCAGTATGTCTCCAGCACTGACTGGGAAACAATGTGTCTTAGAGATACAAAAAAATGATGCGAATGTGCCCACTTCTCCTTTTTGTTGAAACAGATCTATCTGATCACCAGAGGCGGATGCCCTTACACATGGGTCATGCAGTCGACTCTCCTCTTTCTTTCTTTTTTTTTTTTTTTTTTTTTTTTTGACAGAGAGAGAGAGAGAGAGAGAGATACAGAGACAGAGAGAGAACTGAACTGGGGGCACTCCCCAGCTCAGCACATGGGTCCGCACATGCCGGGCTGGGATTTGATCCTAGGTCCCTGGCGCTGCAAAGTGAGCACTTATTAACCCACTGCGCCATCCCGGCTTCCCCTCCTCTTTCTGATTCCATACTCACAAGCTACCTTCTGATATCCTGGCTTCCCAGGACATTTTTCTATAGTGAGAGAATGCACTGGTGTGCTGGAGGCTTACATTTCTCTCTGCGACTATAAATCACAGCATTGGCGTTCTATAGTCTATATTTTATTCTCCTGTGGATTTCTTTGGTTGATGTGACTCGGCATGCTAAAATCCAATAACACGCTAGAAACTGATACTGTGTGTTTCCTGAATCTATAAAACTGAGGGGTCAGACCCTGGGTTGTGATACGCTCAGCGGTGATGCTCCTCCAGGGGTGTTGGTAACTAGCGAGCTACACACGTTACTTTTTAAATTCTCCACTGCCTAATTCAAAAGGGTTGTGGGGTTTAGATATAACAATGTACTTGAAAGGGTTTAGAAAGCTGTAAAGTTCTTTAGAGGAACACTGAAAAGTATCTACGAGATGGTGAAAGAAACAAACTAAGTGTGTACTATGGGCCTTGCCCATTTGGTTATTTGGGACCATCTGTGATACAGAAGAAAAACTTTCCAATCTAGGAGCCATGGGTATATTACCCCATGAAGAACGTAAAACTCAGAGGGAGAGGTTCTGATACCAAGTAAGCCATCTTTCCCTGTTGTAATAATTTTCTTCCAGGGATAGAAATTCTAAATTTTCCTCGTAAAAACACAATAGTCCAATACAAAAATCTGAAAAGAACACTGATTCTTTTGTGATGTGTGTGTGTGGGGGGGGGGGGGGTCTGTCCAGAAAAAATCCAGCTATTGTCAATATAACAAGAATGGTTACATGGCTGGATACTCACACATACACACACATATATATAAATATATAGTATTTATGATGTGTCAGGCAATAAGCACAGCTATATAATTTGTAGGGCTCTTCAAAATGCAAATATACAGCCCTTTGCTCAAAAAGGAAAAGAAAAAGTGCTATAAAAGATAGTAAAATGTAAATATTTTCCTTTCTTTATGGTCGCTTCACTTGTCATAGTGTTTTTTACTTGCTATTTAATGTTCTTCTAAATAAAGAGAGAAATCTAAATGTTTAGCATTAAGTTTATTCTCCATCTTTATACTGTGCAATGCCAGTTTTCAATGAAAATCTAAGGGCACTCATCTTGTTTGCACAATCATCAAAATTACACGATTTGTATTTCTCACAGGTCATACATGTGTAAGTAGTTGTCTTGCTAGAACACAGGAAACGTGTATGGCACAAAAATAATTCAGCTGCTTTTATTCATATCTCGATATACACACATTCTACCAACACTCTTTACCTTCAGTTTATTAATGAATAAGGACAGATTGACAGGAAAAAGAAAGAGTTCTTTCCCTTGCCTGCTCTGTCATTATTTCCACATAAGTGGTTGCCTAACACAAGGAAGTAACGTGTAAGAAAGAATATGATAGGGGTTTTGGTTATGGTGTTTCTTGGCCTGTTACCGGTATTACCTTTTTTGTCTTTGAAGAAAGTTCTGTTTTGAACAGAAATTGTGGTCTCTGGGGGCTGTCAGCACTCCCACCTAGCTACCTTTCAGTCTCACTGAACTCCCACACACGGGTATCCACTAACATTCTGTACCCTGGGGAAGCTGGGATGGCTCAGTGGGTTAAGCGCTCGCTTTGCAGTCCTGGGGTCTGAGGATCGAATCCCGGCCTCGGCCCATGCAGACCCATGTGATGAACTGGAGTGTGCCCCCAGTTCAGTTCTTGCCAGGGCCTATGTGGGAGGCTCCTGGCCCAGTTCCTGCCCTGTGCAGCCCCGCACCCAGCTGAAACTATATGGAAAACTAATGCTGTCACCTATGGAGACTGCTCTAGGCCCTCCCCCTTCTCTCTGTCTGTCTCTGTCAAAAAAAAATAAAAACAAATCTTAAAAAAAAAAAATTCTGTACCCATGGGGCATCGCAAATGTTATGGGTTAATACAGCAGCAAGGAACAGAGTGGTCATGCATATTATGCATATCTCCTAGGCTCATATGTATGCTTGAAATTATTAGGAATAATGTGAAGTTATTAAGAATTTTAAGACAGCTGCAGCAGAGCATTAAACCGAGCACGGGATTGTTCTGGGCATTGTGGCTTGTGCAAATGGCACAGGTCACTAGATCACAAAGCGAGCCCTGTCAGGCACTGCTTCAAAAACACACAATTAAATTTTCATAACAACTACATGAGGTTGGTATTATAATTATCTCCCATTTTACAATGAGCAAGCAGGTACAGAGAGGTTAAGTAGCTCATTCAAGTGCTAATAAGAGCTAAGAGGCACAGTTGGGATTTGAACCTAAGCTTTTAAAGTTAAGAAACCATGATCTTAACCCATACTCTGCATTGCTTTTAAATTTAATCCTTAGTTCCCTTGGCTCTTCCCTTACTTTCTTACTTTATAAATATCTAAAACACAATTCATATTCATCATAAAAAAAAAACACAGATATTGTGGGCATTTACTGTAATTGACTATAGTTTACTTAAGCAGTTATAATGAATAATAATAAGAGTTATCCCTGAGTGCTTCCAATGGGCTCGGCAATTTGATGAGGTGGTTGCCCTTACTAACAGTGCTTACAGATGAGGACACAAAAGTTTAGAAATTAAGTAACTTTTGTCAGATTCAGGCAGTAAGTAGAAGAGTCAGGATTTGGCCTCAGACTATCTGACATCAGCATTTATGGGCTTCCATATTTTGTCATAGCGCTATAATTTTCCAAATGTCCCTATGAACAGTGCCATGGGTGAGTGACTTAGATCAGTCCTATACAGATAATCTAAGTTTATTTCTACCACGTTTCTGTTCAATTTCACAGGCTCAAACTTAAGAATTATAATTCAATTATAAGAATAAAGTGTTTGACATTTAAAATGTGTACCCCAGTGCAAATTTGCTGTTTTCCTTAATGAGCTGCTTCCTCTGTTTGAAGAAAGTTCAAATAGAATTAGCCTAGGATGAAATGCCAGCAATATAAAAAGCCACGAAAGTTTAGGATGCTGCCCTTGAAGAAACTGTTTACCCCTAGCTGATAACCTCTAAGCAAATACAGGGGTAATTGGATGAGCTCCCTTAATTAAATCCAATAGACAGAGAAAGTTCAAGGCCTGGTCTTGCTTCTGATATCCATTAACAAGGCATCATTCTTCAGACAAGATTCTTGAGATCAGAAGAGACAGGCATGAAACTAGAAAACTCCCAAATCAGTCTCAAAAAGAGTTCCAGTTCAGAAGCTGCTTTCAGAATAGCATACGTGTTACAGCAGATCACATAATTAAATAACAAAAGGATAATCAGAATCACCATCTCCAAAATTCTTCCTAAATTAGGTAACATAAAAAAAGAAAAGAAAGCCTAAAGAAATAATTTTGATTTAGGACACAAAATTAACTGAGGAGCAAAGGGACTGTTAAAGTCCAGAAGCACTGTGTAATGATAGAAGACTTTTAAATTCCTGGCAAATTTTCAAGGCATATAAAGGAAAATTAGGACTCCTCTTCCTAACAGATTTTTAGGTATAAGGGCATTTTATTCAAAAGTAGCTGAATTCTTTTATAGTCCATTATATATTCTGCAATTAATTGAAGATCCATCACAAAATGCTTTGTTCTTCTATTGCTGTTCACCTAAGAAAATCAATATTTCAAAGACATTTTTTTAAAAAATGGAAATCAATGAAACAGAATAGAAAGCCCAGAAATAAATGCATGTCTACATGGTCAGTTAATCTATGACAAAAGAAGCAAGAATTTACAATGGGGTAAAGATAGTCTATTGAATAAATGGTATTGGGAAAACTAGACAGACACATAGAAAAATGAGAATGGACCACCTTCTTAAGCCATATATGAGCATAAACTCAAAATGGTTTAAGACTTAAATTCAAGGCCCGAAACCATGAAACTAGAAGGAAATATTGGAAGTAAGCTCTCAGACATCACCCTTAGTAATAGTTCCATTGCTATAGCCCCTAGAGCAAGGAAAACAAAAGAAAAAATAAACAAAAAGTTTTTTCACAGAGATGAAAACTATCAACAAAACGGAAAGAAATCCTATTGAATCGGAAAAGTTGTTTAGCAATCATACATCTGATGCTAACATCCAAAATTTATTAGAAACTCATATAACTCACCACTAATAATAATAACAACAACAACAACAATAATACATTAAAAATATGAGCATAGGACCTGAATAGACATTTTCCCAAAGAGGACACACCGATGGACAATAGACATATGAGGGCTGTCCAGAAAGAATCCAGTCATGTAACCATTCTCATTATATTGACAATGGCTGGATTTTTTCCAGACAGCCCTCATATGAAAAGGTGCTCAAGGTCACTAACAACCAGAGAAATGCAAATTAAAACTACAATGAGATACCAACTTAATCCTGTCAAAATGGTTATCATCAGTAAATCAGCAAACAAGTGGTGGCAAGGATATAAAGAAAAGGGAATACTTGGTGGGATTACAAATTGGTATACCACTATAGAAAAGAATATGGAGGTGCCTCAAAAAATTAAAAATAGAACTAGCTTATGACCCAGCAATGTACTCCTAGGTATTTATCCAAAGAAATCCAAAACACTAATTCAAAAAAATACATGCACCCCTATGTTTACTACAATGTTACTCACAATAGCCAAGGTATGAAACCAACTGAAAAGTCCCTCAATAAATAAGTAGACTGAAAAACTGTGGTACATTTATATAATGGAGTATTACTCTGCCATTAAAAAAAAGGAAATCTTATCATTTGCAACATGGATGGACAGAGGTTATTATGCTAAGTGAAATAAGACAGACTGAGAGGGACAAATATCATATAATCTCATATGTTGAGTCTAAAGAACAGAATAAATGAACAAATGAAACAGAAATAGACTCATAGACACAGAGAACAAACTGATGGTAGCTAGATAGGTAGTTGCAAATTGGTAATTACAAAATAGTCACAAGGATGTGAAGTACAGTACGGGACAAATAGTGAATAATGCTGTAAAAACTATGTATGATGTTAAATAGGCACTAGATGTACCAGGGGGAGCACATCGTAAATTACATAAATGCTTACCTACTGCACTGTACACCTTAAAATCATATAAAATAATGTTAAATGTCAACTATAATTAAAAAAAATAAATACATGCTCTGGGCTCTTCCCCTTCTCTTTATCTCTGTCTCTGTCTCTCTGTCAAAAACAATTTAAAAATAAATAAATATATATATATAGTCAGAGGATGTAGCATAGGGCATATAATTAATGGTATTGTAATAGCTATGTATGATGTCAGATGGGTAGTGGACCTGTTAGGGTTATCATTTTGTGAGGGAAGTGTGTAAATGTCTAATATGTTGTTTTTTACACCTAAGATTAATTTTTTCAAGTTTTTAAAAATGACAAATAAATAAATGACTGAAGAACAAAACTCATTTTAAAAAGCAGAAAATAAGGGGAACAGCAGCATCCTTTCTAATGAAAAAAAAAAAGTATTCAATCCATTCCCATTTTTAATTTGTATTTTACATTTTTACTTCTTTCTTTATTCCCCAATCCACCCACATAACTTCCTTCATGCTTTTTTCCAAGATAACAATCTGAAATGTATCCTTTTATATTTTTTCTCCATACTCACATAGGCATGTACATATTCACATATACATATACATATGCATATATACACACATATCCATACATAGGTTTTAGCAATACATTACAATAATGGGATAATATACAGCATTTTAGCTATTGCTTTTTCTGTGCAATTTCACAGAAATCTTTCAAAGTACCTCGTATTATTGTCAATCATTGCTTTAAGTGGTTTGGAAGCACACTAATTCATTTATTCACTTTTTTATTATTGACGGATTGTTTTTCATATTTTGAATAATGTGATGTAAACAACCTTGCAAATAACCCTTAAGATCTTAAAGGTTTTTTTATATAAAATAGATTATCAGAAAAGGGATCACTAAGCCATACACATATATATCTATAATATATATATATTATAAATATTGAGGGAATGCTTTCATGTTTCTTCAAGCATTTCATAAGCATGCCATTTTCCCCATTCCCAGGTAGCAATAAATTTTATGTTCATCTTAATATTTGCCAGTATAAAGAGTAAAAATTGAAATGTATTACTTTATTTTTTCCTGACTACCGGTACTAATGTGTTTGTGCAAATTTTTGTGTATTTTTGATCATGCAAATTTTCTCTGCTTTAAATATTTCTTCATATTCATTGCTGCTTTTCTATCATTTACATCTTTCCTGTTAATTTTTGAGCCTTTTGTATAACAGAGATACTAACTTTTTTCTCTGCTTTATGTGTTTTTCAAATGTATTATTGGTTTAGTCACTTCATTTATGGTACCTCTGCACTGATGAAAAGTTTAAAATTGTATATACTTAATTAAGTCTCACTTTTATAGGAAATATAGTCAATAATATTGTAATAACTACGCATTGTGTCAGATGGGTATTAGACTTATCAGTGTGAACCCTTCATAAGTTATATAAATGTCTAATAACTATGTTGTACACCTCAAACTAATATAATGTATGTCAACTATAACTGGTTTTTAAAAATATTTTTAAAAATAAATGTAAAATATTGTAAATTTAATAAAAAATAGTTAAATTCACCAAATGTAAATTTAATTTTAAAAAGAGTTAATGATTAATTTAATAAAAAATAAATACGACAGATTTATATTGAATGTGAAAATTTTTATTTTCCTGCTGTACAGTCTATCAAAACAAATTAAAGGGTAAAGGCAAAGTTCAATAATAAAACTCTCACAGTTAATAAAAATCTTCTTTATGTGTTACATACCTGTCCTTAGTTAAACAAGTTTGCTTAATATATTTTAAACTTTTCAAGAATTAAATATCTTTACTTTGTTTTTTGTTTTGTTTTTTTTAGCTTATTCTTCTGAAATTTTGTAAAGCAGTGTAGATGTAGAAGATATACAATACTAAATTTAATATTATTGAGCACCAGGGAACCCTAGGAGTTCTACATATAATGTAGAAACTAAAACATAAACTGTTTGGAAAGTTTACAACTGGCCAGAAAACATATGCTTTTTAACAGATTTACACTATTTATTCGTCAAAAGAATTCTAGGGGAAGCCGGGATGGCTCAGTGGGTTGAGCGCTCACTTTGCAGCGCTGGGGACCGAGGATCGAATCGCAGCCCCGGCCCATGCGGACCCATATGCTGAACTGGGAGCTCCCCCAGTTCAGTTCTCTCTCTGTCTCTGTATCTCTCTCTCTCTCTCTGTCAAAAACAATAAAAAATAAATTAAAAAAAAAAAAAAAAAAGAATTCTAGGAGAAGCCAGGATGGCTCAGTGGGTTAAGCGCTCACTTTGCAGCCCCAGGGACCGAGGATCGAATCCCGGCCCCGGCCCGTGCGAACCCACATGCTGAATTGGGGAGTGTCCCCAGTTCAGTTCTCACTGGGACAAGACCTGGGCCCAGTTCCTGCCCTGTGCAGCCCCGCCCACCTGTGGAATGAAACTATGTGGAAAAACTGATGATGTGCAACTATGGAGACTGTTCTGGGCCCTCCCCCTTCTCTCTGTCTCTGACTCTGTATCTCTCTCTCTCTCTCTCTCTCTCTCTCTCTCTCTCTCTGTCAAAAACAATAAACAAATAAATAAATAAGAATTCTATACATTGAATACTATTATTCTATTTATAAAAATAAGGAAACCAAACCTCAAAAAGATTTAATGACCAGTTAAAGGTCACATAAGAACCAGCATTGAAATCCAGAAAATGCCCAATTTAATCTGTTTTTTAAAGATATACTACTTACACAAAGCCCCTTTGGTCTATCTATCCAGTAACAATCTAAATCTTTCCCCTCTTACTCAATAGCTCAGTTTATCAAGGAAACTAAGAAACCCAGATGAGCAGATCCTTTGCCAGTTTCCTGATCCAGAGAAATGAACCATTTTCCTACCTAACATATTTTTCCACATATAAGACAATACTTTTGTGTAAAACTGTTAGACCAAAAACTGGAGTCACCTTATATATGGGAGTAACCCATGTATTGACTTCTTAATGTTGGGTTAGAAAAGTAGGGGTCATCTGATACATGGGAGTGCCTTATACACAGAAAAATACAGTATAGAGATGAGCACAAATTACTAGTGTGTAGCTCCCCATGTGTGTGTGTGTGTGTGTGTGAGTAGGTGTATGTGTATAAGGGCTGTGTGTTTTGGGGAGTGAAGGACCAAAGCATATGATCCTTAACTACCTTACACAGCTACCAGAAAGAAGATATTTCTATTAATGGTTAAAGACTGGTGTTTCCCAACAACTCTATCTACTAATAATCACAATGACAGATATGAGATCAATCACAACTTGGAGAGCAGGAGTCTCCATTGCAGGATACCTACACATCTTTTGAGAATCCCTCCAAGTAAACCTACTCACAGAGAAGTGCATGGTTTTCACTAGATGAAGAAATTCTCATTTCCTTGGAAACCGTATCTCTGGTCCCTGATCTCAGCAGCTCTTCTCACCTGATGCTTAATAGCACGTTGCCTTCTGCTCCTACATGACAGATTTTCCTAAATAAAATAGCATATGGATTCCCTATCTTTCTTAATCCATCTATATAATCATCACATATTTCTAATTCAATATTTGTAATCAGTTTTTTGCATCTTATTTTTAAGTGGTCACAGACTATAATTATAAGCATTAAAAAAAAATTTCAGGGGATGCTGGGATGGCTCAGTGGGTTGAGAGCACTTTGTAGCTCTGGGGTCCAAGGATCAAATCTCAGCCCTGTCCTGTGTGGACCCAGGTGCTGAACTGGGGTGTGCATGCCCCTAGTTCAATTCTTGCTGGGGAGCATGCAGGAGGCCCCCAGCCCAGTTCCAATGCCCACCTGTGGAATGAAACTATGTCAAAAACTAATAATGTACAACTATGGAGACTGCTTTAAGCCTCCCCCATCTCTCTGTCTCTCTCTGTTAAAAAAAAAACCAATAAAAATAAATCTTTTAAAAAATAATAATAAAGAAACAAATTCAAAATAATTTAAAATTAAATTAAAAGATTAAATTTTTTTAATTTAAAATTTTTTAATAAATAAATATAATAACATAAACAAATCTGTTCAGTCAATAACAATCTCCTCTGAATAACAAGTAAATGTAATCTCAAGAAATTGAGATAGGATAGAGGGGGCTTCACATTTGTGTGCACTGGGAAATCAAAAATAGATTTGGAGTCTTATACTTAAGTTGAGGAGTTCCTTAGCTATAAAAGTGAGAAAGAGAAGGAAGAGAGGACAAGAAAGAGGTGGGGAAAAAGTGGGAGGAAGAGGAGAGGAAGGTGAAAGAGGGAAAAGGAAGGAGAATAAAAAGAAGTAGTGAGGATACTGTAGAGCTGGAGAAACTAAGGGAGGACAAAGCAGTGCTACCTGAGCCTCAGGGCCAGACACACACCTGACAGAAACAGGCCCAGGATAGACCCATGAGGAGGGAGCTAGAGTCATGCAGGATCCCAGCCTGCTCAGAGAGGCCACTGGAAGTTCTTCCTCCCCATGTGCTGTATTTCCACCAATACTTAACTTAGGTGAACAGGGTTGGGAGCCAGCTGATGTGGAGCTTGGATTACATGCAGCCTACGGGTGTGAGCTTCCCTGCTATACAGAGAAGTGCATGCGAAAAGCAAAAATTGCATCTGAGGAATCTATCTGACAAGCTTAATCACATGGGTAAAAACAGAACCTCAGCTGGATTTGAGCCAACCACATTACCCTCATGCTTGAGGGCATGATTGGCAGCAACAGTCCAGACAGGGAACTAGGAGAGAGGTGACAAAGTAGCTACTGATGAGAAAATTCTACTTGTAAATGTACGTACACAAAATAGAAAGGAAGAGAAAGGATTCAGTGGTACCTACTGAGGAGAGCCATTATGGCAAGAGTTAAATGCCGATAAATAATTGAACACAAGCTCCTGGGAAATGGTTAAACGCAGGTGGATGATGAAAGGGGAAAAGTACAAAAGGCAAGATAGCAATGACCCCCGGGGGAAGTAAAGGAGACAAGGTAAAAAATTATTGTTTGAGCAGAATTAGCTGCCTTCTGAGTTGGTTGAATTGTCCTGGGGATAAGAAAAGGCTAAGCTCCCTAGAGAAAATGAGAGAGAAAGGTGTTTTTTATTTTCTTTTATTTACCGGTAGTCTGAAATTCTCAGTTGCTCCATGGTCATGAACATGGCCCCGTGAATGCCAAGTCTGAAAAAGCCACAAGTAAAAAGATTTAACCAGTCATGACCCTTAATGACACCACTAAAACCTTCCTCCATATTACCTTTTAACTGGTTTGCACTTAGTGCCTTTCATAATTCTATATATCTCAGGTTCTTCACCTTCCTATCAAGCTGTGAAGACAAAGGCAATTTTTCTTTATGCTACTGGTTCCAAACTGTGTGGAGCCTTGAGTGTGTACATCAGCGTCACTTGAGACACTTATGTTCATTTCTGTTTTGTTTTCAATGAAAACCTCTACTAGTGAGATGCAAGATTCTTCAGTTTTAAAAATACCTTAACTGATATCCATTCAATACTTCACTTTGAGAACAACTGCATTTGAAGCTCTATGGAGGTCTCTTTAGGGCCACCATAAAAGGAAGAAGCAAGGGAAAGCCGGAATGGCTCAGTGGGTTAGGCGCTCACTTTGCAGCGCCGAGGACCGAGGATCAAATCCCAGCCCGGCCCGTGTGAACCCATATGCTGAACTGGGAGCTCCCCCAGTTCAGTTCTCTCTCTCTGTATCTCTCTCTCTATCTCTAGCTCTCTCTCTGTGTCAAAAACAATAAAAAAATAAAAAATAAAAATAAATAAACAAATTAAAAAAAAAAAAAAAAGGAAGAAGCAAGAAATGATAGAGACAAATGAAAAGTTCCCAATCTCTGCCTTTCTCTCCATAGCAGTTTTATATATTGGTCTTCCACTGAGATTTCATTGAAAGAATTTCTTGTGGCAAACAAAAGAATGAATATATGTAGTTGTGTGTGTGTGTATATATAGTTGTATGTATTTATGTACACATGCACAAATCACACACAGAGAGCTGACCCTGGAACAACATGGGTTTGAACTATGCAGGTCTACAAATACATGAATTTTTTTTTTCAATAAATATATACAGTACCATAAATGTATTTTCTCTTACAATTCTCTTAATAGCTTTTTCTTTTCTCTACTTCCTTTATTATAAAAGCACAGTATATATACATATAACATACAAAATGTGTGCTGATATTATTGGTAGGGTTTCTGGTCAACTCAGTCTATTAGTAGTTATGCTATGTGGATTTTCAACTATGACAGGCTCGGTGCCTCAAGCTCATGTAATTCAAGGATAAATTATACACTCAAATGATATGTATGAATAAAAAAGATATGAAAAATCATAGGTCCATAGAAAATTTTACTTTAATATGGGCTCTTTTGAATAACAACTTTGTTCTTATTACTTGCCTGAGATCCCCATCTCTATTGTCCCAGATCAGACTTAGCATGTCATTGATTGAGGGCTCCCAATCCATCCTAGCAAGCTGTGAGGTATCGTTGGAAAATTCATTTTTTTGTAATTTTCAGAAGACACATTTCCCTGCCTCAGAGTTCTGGCACTTTCTATGATTCATCTGTTACTTTCTGGGATTCCTCTAAGAGCTGACAGTGACTATATCCATTCATTCTGTCTCATCAGTGAGTCCCTGCATTAGGCCAGGCATTGTCTAAGGGCACTAGAGCTTAAAAGTTAAACTGGTAAGGAATGTGACATGTTGTCTCATACCTGTGATAACCTATACACACTTGAAAAGGTGAACACATTTCTTCTTTTGCCTTTGGCTTATATTTCTTCAAAGCCATTATAGCAGGTGTCTTTGAGAAAGAAATCAGAAGAATAGATGTTGAAACTAAATAACTGACCTTTCTCTTAGTCGTGTGTAAATATTATACCACTTCTCTACACAGTAGGCCTAGGCTATTCTTAATCTTCCTATTACAAATATATATTTAATTTTTTCATACTGATTTTGATACTATTTTGTACTTTAAACTTTTTTAAAAACAGTTCTTATATTCCTTGGTATCCCAGGTTCATTATATGTCATTCATTCTATCCTTCGTGCATGGCTATGAATAAATGTGTATGTTTGTGTGTTAATAAATGTTTATTTATGCCAGATGATTATGTGCTAGTATTGGCAATACAATAATAAAAAACATAGCACAACTTCCCTACTTTCTAAGCAAATACATAATAACATTGTCAAAATATATTACTTTAATATATTTTAAGCTAAAAAAGACATCAGAAAATAGTGTGGCATTTAAAAAAAAATGTTTTTAATTCTCCAAGGACAGAGAAAAGTCATGGCTGTAAAAAACAAAATAGAGATTGCCATTTGCACCAATGATCCATGTGAGAATAAAAATAGAAAGGAATAAAAGTAAGAGGATTGAAACAATTTTTAAAATGAAGCATTTATTCAAACAACATTAACAGAGCACAAACTATACATCTTTGAATGTGCTAAATGCTGGATCTATAAATATGAGCCATACAATGCTATATGCTACAATAAATGAAACCTTTGAGAAAAGAACAAAATACCACAAAGAAGGGTCAGGCTAGTTTCAGGGAGAAAATGCCAATTCAAACTGGGTTCTTAAAGTCTCTCTGAATGAGTTTTGATTACTGTTATCAGTGCACTTTGTAAAAAGCTGAAATAACTCAGGAAGAAGTAAGAAATGATAAAAGTGGCAAGAAGTGTTAACAATGTGAAAAATAATATTTTAAAATTTAGATATGGTAAAAATAAGGCAGACTGAAAGAATCAAGAAACTTAGGACCTCACTTATAGGTGGAATATAAAACTAAAAGTAACAAAGAAACAAAAACTCATGGACACAGTCAATAGTTTAGTGGTTACCCAAGGGTAAGGGGGGAGGTGGGTGGGAGAGCTGGGTCGGGGAGTAGGGAGGGGGCATCAAATATACGGTGATGGAAAGAGAGCTGATTCTGGATGGTGAGCACATAATGTGATGTGTAGACAATGTAATGCAGAATTGTACACCTGGAAACAATGTAATTGGTATCAATCAATGTCACCCCAATAAATTTAACAATTAAAATATAATAATAAAGGCAAAAAAAATTAGATATAGAATTTAAACCATTGGCATTTCTAAACATGGACTAGAGGGAGGCTTGTTTGTTTGTTGAATTTTATCCCAAAGCCTCTTCGAAATTGCAATGAACATAATGCTTATACAGAAATGGATGGTCATATAGTTGACAACATAATGAACTTAAGAGCAATTAAACACTGACTGAAGGAAAACAGATACACACTATGACATTTTAAAACACAATTTTATAAACCAAATGGTTATTTCCTTTAAAATCATATAGACACTGAAGAAAAACATTATTTAAATAGGACAAATATAATATCCCATCATGCCAATAATGAGAAGATTGAGATAAAAATTAATTTGACAAAGGGAATGAATCAAAATTGTTCATCTATCTCCTTAAAGCATATCATCTATACAAAACACATTAAGTTCAGAAGCTGCCTCATGTTAAGATGAAAAACATTAGCTATGGGCAAGTCAAACAGATGTCACTCAGATCGCAATAGAAGAGACGCTAACTACCTCAAAATCACCTGCCCCTCCCCCCAAAAATGAACAACAACAACAAAAAAAAACCCATCACAACAAACAGGGAGGGCAGAACTTTATTGAGAGTATAAAGGTAGAAGGTGAACCAATAAGAATTGTCACTGTTTACTTCATATAGGAAATAGTTGCTCTTGAAACAAAAGAATTGAAAGAAATTATAAAGTAAACTTGCATTAATTTTGATGTTACCCCTACTAGAACCCTATTGTTTCAAAATACTAACTTTGATTCCCCCACTGATGATTAATTGCATGTTTATTCGCCTTGGGGACCCTTTTCTTTTTTTCAACTCTGATTCTGTATTAGATCGGACGCCTACATTTAAGGATTTTTTTTAAATCATGTCCTAGAAGCCCATCCTCAGCCACGACTCTGAGTGCAGGTGACTCATTAAGAAAGTGCTTTTCCAAATAAATCAGTAAGAAAGTGGGAGAAGCAAGACAGGAAGGGGAAGGAGGTCAAATGTGTATGATTTCAGCTGAAGTTCTAGTATAGTATCAGTCTCATGCTGGGAGAGCTACGGAGTGTTAGTTTGTTTTGCCCTATGGCAAAGGAGCTGAGCTTTTATATCCCGTGCCTGTCTAGTCAGTGCCTATGGGCTGTCCTGGGACTGATACAGACTCCCAGACAAATGGCTTCCCCTTGATCTCTCTCTATGGGCCAGCGCAGCCCAGAACAATCCTCTGAAGATTACCGCTGCAAGACAACAGCAGCAAAGACATAGAGAAGGAAGGGTTCAAAGGACCTGTAAAGTAGATCTTAAGGGGATCTTTTCAGTGTACCAGCAGTCTCCACTACAGGTGGCCACATGAAGTAAATCTGGCCAATAAATAGCATAGTCCTTGCCCCTGGACATAGTGAATGCTTTTGTAATAGCATGTGCCCAAAGGCTGTCTAATCAGACAGTTGAGAAGCACCCAAAGGATGTAGGGAGATTAAATGTATGTCTAGAGCTTCTGCAAGTCATCTTTCCAGCATGTAGAGGATACTCACCTGAGAATGAAATAAACTAAGAGGGACTCAAAGATAGTGAACACAAGGCTCTGTCTGGTGACATTATTTAAAACACTCTGTCATGTGGTTTGACTCCTACACCAGATTTCTTCTAATAAGGCTGTTAATAAATTTCCTTTTTATTCTTAAGCTAGTTTAAATTGATTTTTCTTGCTTGCAACGAAAACAGCCATATTTTAAAAATTAATAAAGTAACACTGTTTAATCATTTTCTGAAGCCTGCATCCACATATTTTTTACTCTATGAAATCTGTTAGTCTGATATAAGATATTTACATCTGCTTTCCCATTGAAGGAAACTATTATCACAGACCTGTGAAAGATAAGTAGCAACTTAAAAGGTAGACCATGCATCTTTCACAGGCAGAATCAATACAGAACTGTCTTACAATTTGATGTTTTTGTTTTACTCTATACAGGTTGATGGAGAAAAATAAATAATGACTAATCTCTCAATTTTACCTGTCCATACTGAAAAATATATGGTCAGGAAGACCAATTTCACAAAGTGAAATTCAGACTATGAAGAAAAAATGCTGAGCCCCCAAAGGACAACGAAAAAAGAGTCAAAAACAAATAGACGAGTGAAATTGCAAGCTCAAGATTAGAAGAACTGAAAAAACCAAAATGTATATATAAAATAAAATAGAGATTTCTTGTGGTATATTTTCTTTCAATCACACACTTAAGTATTCATTCATTTAGTAAATATTAATAGAGTGATTTACATACTATGCCCCAAGCATTGTGTTAGGCAGTAGAGATACAGAAAATGTTCCTGCCTTCATGTAGCAATTATCTTTATTCCATTTCTTCTCCTTCTCCTTCTTCCTCTCCTCCTCCTCCTCCCACTTCTCCTTCTCTTCGTCCTCCCTCCTTTTTATTTTTAATTGTTGTCATCTACCCTCATCCACTCGTTTGTTTGGAAGGGAGAGCTTGCTTCGTTTTTATTTTGACAGAAATCTCTACAAGCCTTCTAGAACTCTTCATGTACCACTTGAGGAAACACAATGTAACTCTTCACAAGCTGACTGTCCCATTTCGGCCTCTGATGAAATACTCAAGCACACATTGCCCTACTCACCTAACCCTGGGGAATGGAATAATTGTATGAATTCCTGCTCTTCAGCTGATTCATTGTGGACAAAATTTCTGCAACTTAGACTCTAGGGAGCCAAGTCTTTCAAATAATAACTGAAGATAATCAGAGAAAAGTAGCAAGTAGGCACAAGAGTAATTATAAAATACTGCTGCATTTCATAAAAGTGTCCATTAGGATAGATTATCTAGACATTACACTCAGGCAGAAATTTATTGAAATTGCATAATAAATCTAGTTCTCTTGACATTCAAAGAAATAAAATAATTAGTGGAAACAGAAATACTACTTTTGGGGCAGGGAGTTGGGATGGCTCAGTGGGTTAAGCACTCGCTTTGCAGCCCCGGAGCCCAAGGATCAAATCCTGGCTCCAGCCCAGGTGGACCCATATAATGAACTGGAGTGTACTCCAGGTTCAGTTCTTGCCAGGACCTATGTGGGAGGCTCCTGGCCCAGTTCCTGCCCTGCGCAGCCCTGTGCCCACCTGTGGAGTGAAACTATATGGAAAATTGATGCTGTCAACTATGGAGACTGCTCTGGGCCCTCCCCCTTCTCGCTGTCTCTGTCTCTCTCTCTCTCTCTCTCCCTGTCAAAAAACAATAAAAATAAATCTTTTTTTAAAAAAGGAAATAAATATTACTTTTTTTGTTCATCTATTATTCCCTATCATCCAACAGGCATATTTAAGTTTGGGGACTCAAACCTCTTCTTCCTTATATCATGCCTTATGCATAATATTTACATGTGTGTTTGAAAGAAGCCTATCATTGATTCCTATGCTCATCGATTATATTCCCTTATTTTATCAGCCCATCTGTTAATATAGATTGGGTTCTTGACATTACATAATGGGGATGAGATAAACACAATTAATGAGATGCAGTTGCCACTGTAAATATATTAAATATCTATGGACTCTCTCTGAAAATTATAATAAAATCTATTAGAATCAAAAATTCTGTGACCTAGAATATCTAACATTAAAGTTATGAATGTTATTAAATGTATAATATGCAAATATTTCTACTTTTAAGAAGTCAACTCCACCTTATAAGTATTTGACATTAAAATACTACTCACTCTAATTTGTTTTTTGATGGTACAGAATTCTTATATCCTTTTATGTATCTACATGACTCAACAAATATGTGTTAAACCTTTTTTTACATTTAAGACTCAGGCATGGGTGCCAGAAAGCCAACAAAATGTGAATAGTCAGGTTTTTGCCCTCAAGTATCTCTTATTTGTTTTGAACATCACTTTTAACTACATGTAGATGTGAAAATTTCATGGCTTTAGATACTGCTAATTGACTGAATACCAGATGGCAGACTATTTACTAAGAAAGATAAGGATCTCATGGGAGAAAAATTAGAACCTTCTGGATTCTTCCTGAGTATGTTTTGCCCTCTACCATGATAGGCAATTATCTGAAAGCATCATAGGCCCCCTTTATCCTGTCTGCAAAAATCTGTAATAAAAAGTTTAAATGCCTTCAGGATCTCAACTTCCCTAGATTTTAACTCTAATTACTTCCACTCAGGGTGATATTTAAAACCAGCAAGGCATGAACACTAAACAACCAGAAACAGTAGTAGTCTCCCTGGAGAAAGGACTGGAGGCTTCCCTCAGCGTTGAGCAATTACCCTTGAGCTGTTAGATTTGGGGGACATTTAAGGGAAAAGGGGCCAAGGGGTGATTGCACAGGGATTTGGAGCAGTGGTAATTTACTAGTCAGATAGAAGTATATATTTCACTATGTTAGCCAACAGTTAAAATGTGTGCTGGGGCTCATCAGCTCCGTTCCAGCTGCTTCTTAATGAATACCCTTTATTCCAATTAAACCAAACTAGTCAGTATTCCTCAAATGTTTCATCTTGGAGTAGCTAATATCCTCTAAATGTTTTATACCCAACTAGTTAACATTCCTTAATTGTTTCACACCAATAGTTCCATGAAACATTCCTGAGATGTTTCATTGCAATGTAAATGCCTTTCCCTCACTCTTCACCACATAAATATTTTATAAGACCTGAGGGTAAGGGGAGAGGTGGGTGGGAGAGATGGGTGGGGGGAGTAGGAAGGGGGAATCAAACATAGAGTGATGGAAAGTGAGCTGATTCTGGGTGGTGAGCACATAATGTGATGTGTAGACAATGTAATGTAGAATTGTACACCTGGAAACAATGTAATTGATATCAATTAATGTCACCCCAATAAAGTTAACCCAAAAAACTTTATAAGACCCTGATCAGTCATCCCAGAGGAGACAAAGCTTAAATTTGGTGTCCAAAGACTCCCTGCTGAGCCTTCCTGATTCCTCACTGCGTCCTCAAACCACAACATTGAAGACACCCCCTCTATGTGCCCTGACCCTAGGTTACGTGATGTGATCTTGGCATTTATTTGATTTCAGGTTTTTCTCCACCACTGGGTTGTTAGCTCCTGGAGTAAAGGATGATGTCCTATTGAACTTTGTGTCCCTGGTTCCTGGCAGTATATAGATCCTCACTCATAATAGATTCTCTTTAAAAGGCTGGTCAATGAGATTGAAATCTTGCCCTTAGACTGGCGGTCCCCCACCAGGGACTGGTTTCATGGAAGACAATTTTTCCACAGACTGGGGTGGGGGCCGGGGCAAGGGGGTGATTCAAGTGCATTTACTGTGTACATTGTTTCTATTATTATTACACATTATACTATATAATGAAATAATTATACAACTCACCACATAAAGCCTGCCACAGGCACAGCTTAATTGCCACTTGCACTCACTGATAGGGTTTTGATATGAGTCTGCAAGCAATTGATGTATTATGGTCTCTGTGCAGTCAAACCTCTCTGCTAATGTGAATCTGTACTTGCAGCCACTCCCCAGCACTAGCATCACTGCCTCAGCTCCACCTCAGATCATGAGGCATTAGATTCTCATCAGTACACACACTAGATCCCGCGCATGCGCAGTTCACAATAGAGCTTGAGCCCCTATGAGACTAATACCATCGCTGATAAGACAGGAAGCAGAGCTCAGGCAGTAATGTGAGTGATGGAAAGTGGCTGTATATTCAGATGAAGCTTCCCTTGCTCTTTGTTCACTTCCTCCTGTATGGCCCGGTTCCTAATAGAATGCAACCTGGTACCAGTCTATTGCCGGGGGGTTGTGGACTCCTGCTTTAGACTTTGCCCATCTGCTTTGCTTAGTAAAGGTAAATTATCTCAGATGTAGAGTTTGCTCAAATGTCATTATATCAATGATGCTCAAACTTTAACATACATTAGTTACACGAATGGCTTAATAAAACACAGATTACTGGGTGCTACCCCCAGTTTCTAATTCAGCAGATATGAGAACAACAGCAGTTCAAACCAATAGCATCAGCATCATCTGGGAACTTAACAAAAAATGAAAATTCTTGTCCCCACCTCAGACCTATTGAATCAGAAGCTGTGCAGTGGGATCTGGCAATCTATGATTTAACCAGCCCTCAGGGACCTCCTAATGTTTAAGTGTCAATGGAGTATTACATCCTCTAGACAAGGTAGATGTCTTCTCTATAATACCACACAGTATAGTGTTATGAGTACGAGAGTATTCGTTTGCTTTTAGTTTGTCTTGTTCTAATTTTAAGGGACATGCTAACATAAGTGGCATACTCAGGTTGGCATAATGGAGTTTTCATAGCTTCTCTCCAACTTTTTCAATGCAATTCTTGTCCCTAGCCACTACCATTTTTCAGACATAAGACCTTTCTTATTGTTAGAATAGATTAAATGGATTCAACCAATATGATTCTTTTTACATGTGTTGAAACTGACAAAGATCTAATGAGATTGTCAAGTTGTGTCTGGAGATATTCTTCATCCATATCATAAGTTGAAGAACTCAAATGATAAATAAGTGATAGGGCAGCAATGAGCAACAATGACAATAATGTTAATATAGCCTCATATACCCACCCAAGAATAAAAATAGTATTGATTTTCACTCCCATTTCGCAATAAGAATACTGGATAAGATATCTTGGGGAGGCCAGGATGGCTCAGTGGGTTGAGCACTCATTTGCAGCCCCAGGGACCAGGGATTGGGTCCCGGCCCTTGCCCGTGCTGACCCATGTGCTGAACTAAGGTGTGTTTCCCATGCGGGAGGTTACTAGTTTGATTTTTGCCACCACCACTACCACCACCACTCCACCCCCAGGTTTAGCCCATGGCCTGAGGGGAGGGGGATGGCTCCCATATGGGAGGCCCCCAGCCCAGTTCCTGCCCTGTGTGGCCCCCTGCCCACATGTGTGGAATAAATTATGTCAAAAACTGATGCTGTACAACTGTGGGCCTTCCCCCTTCTCTCTGTCACTGTCTCTCTGTCTCTGTCAAGTAAATTTACAATAAAATAAATCTTAAAAACAAATTTCAATGTCCTTCCTGTAGCTGTGCAGAATTAGCCATTTCACTCCTCTCGTGCCATTGCTCCTGATTGTTAACTTCTCTAATACAGCGCTAACATCTAAAATGCTGACACTCAGGTGCTTATTTTCAACACTAAATTAAGCCTAAATCCTACACCACTATGTAGATTGTGGGTATTTTCACACTCAGTAGGTCTACTGTAGATCTTTAGATTGATTGCTTATCGATATCTGGTTCTCTTTTCTTTCCTGGATAAGTCAGAGTCTGCACTTGTCAAGCCCCAGTGTAGTGAAGAGGGGAAATACGATCGTTCTGGAGAACATATATGTGAGCACAAGGGATGCATGTCAGTTCTAGGCTGAGTTGGTGAATAAAACCCTGTACAGCTTCCCAATATCTCTCTCCTCTTCTGTTCCCGTGATCAAGGGGAGGTCTTGAGAATACCAAGCCACCAGATCAAAGCAGCCTGGGGCACTGAGTCACCAGATAGGGCAGCTGCCGTGGACAGAACTGCACTGAGAACAGAACTGAACAATTCTTGC
The DNA here is from genome assembly GCA_004027555.1 of Craseonycteris thonglongyai. Lineage (NCBI taxonomy): Eukaryota > Metazoa > Chordata > Mammalia > Chiroptera > Craseonycteridae > Craseonycteris > Craseonycteris thonglongyai. The sequence continues at coordinate 21,990 of PVKE010014368.1, forward strand.
CAGAATATAATATTTGTTGCTTGAAAACACTGACATTTGGGGTTGGGGGTCATTGACTATGTACTATAAACTTAATCTGTCTTGACTAATACAATGTTTCAAAATAAATATCTCTCTTCAACCTGACGTACATTACCCTTTCCAACATTATATTTCCTTTGAATCAAACTAAAAGATTCATCTGTAGTCACTTGTTATTCTCTCTTCTCTTTTAGGCTCTATGCCCTCCATTTCCTGCTATGTCCTATCATTTCTATCTTAGAAATTTTTCTCAATTTTCATAAACTCCTAGGTTGGGGAAAGAAATAACTGGCTCTTATCTTCTGCCTCTAGATGAGAGATGCTGTCAATCATTTTGAAAAATTAGGAATCTTACATGACAAAACTCTAAGGTTTGTTACTTGGCAGCTTGTTTTTGCCCACTACACTAATCTCCCTGCCTGACTTTTGAGAGTTTCAATGTTAACTTTCACTATATTTCCACTGTTTTTCTCAGTACACGTTCTTCATCTAGTTTCTTTCAAGCCATTCTAGTTATACTTCTATGGCTTTGTTTTCAGTCTGTCTTTTCCATCTCCCCAGCTTTCAAACTGAATCCAAACACCATTCCCCTCTCCACGAAGACCCTCCTCAGTTTTCTATCTCACTGATGTCCCCTTAGTCAGAGCTCTTGTAGCACGAAGAGGTAATGCCTCGTAGTTTAGTGTCTAGTACTTAACTGTACTATTGGCCTTCTATAGTATCCATCATTATACTGCTTTAGAATCTGTGACAATATTTAACACAGTAAGTATTTAATACTTTTTATCTGCTCATATCCATCGAAAGACTTCCATCAAAAATTAGTTTCTTCCAGGGAAATGTTGTACCTTGTAACACACCCCTTTCTTTTTGTCACAATATCATTGACCCTAGAGTCTTCCACCAGGAAGTTGTTGACTGAGAACCCAGTGATTTGTTTATGGAAAAAAAAAAATTGAACTTTAAATGGTAGTTTTTCAAAACTTTACATTCTCCATGAAGGATCAGTGACCTATAACATTTCTTAGTATTTGCTTTCAGAAATTAATTCAATCCTTTAATAATCACATCCTGTCAGACTAACTTTAAAAGTATTAGCAAATTAGTTCCGTAAATTAAACTGGCTTGCTCATTTACAGTACAGATGTGTTATGATGCTACTACAGATCACGTAGGTGGTCTTATCTGCACCACTTTCATTTCCTTTTCCTAAAGTTATATGCATATAATTGATACTTTTCTGTGTTCAAAAAGAATTCTCTTTTGAATTGTATCTTCCTATGAAGCTTGATAATTATTATAGCTTTAGTTTGTTTGTTGGAAATGCTTTTCAGTAAAGATTTCTCAGTCATTAAATTCCACCAGCCTAGTTTTCACTTCCATGGTCTGTAATCCATTTCATCTCCTAGGTTCACAATAAGTAATTGCACGGATAAATGATAAAATAGCAAAAGTAAAATCAAAGGATCCAAATAAATCACGTACTGAATCACCAGTCCCTGGATAACTAGGGGATAGCTGTAATTCCATCATGAAGGACACTCTCTACATACAATTACAGCATGACCAGATACCACTATTTCCTTCTTATTAGTACACACTAGTCCTATGTAGAGACATGGTATAATATTTCATATTCAAAGCTTCCCTTTCAAATCTATTTGCTAATGAGATTTGCTGGGTTGTTGCATTTCTCTAAAACACGTTTCAAAAGAGTTGTGCTGCTAAAAAAGAGAGCCACTTCATCTTAAAAACTACAGGCCAGAATCCATTGCTTACAACAGTCATTCCTGGTTGTCAAACTCTCTCTTTAGCTACAAATGTTGTCAAGAGACTTTTTTTTTTAACTATGAGTCGTTTATTCATCAAATACTTATTGAACTCCAAGTACTGTACTAGGTACTCAGCACAAATAAGTAAACAAGAAACAGGTGGTCTTTCTCTGCCTAAGTAGAATTCCTCCAAAGTGATACCATCCAACCTGGTAGCCACTAGCCACATGTGACAGTCAGGTACTTGAAATGTAGCTTGGCTAAATTGAGATGGACTGTAAGTGATAATACCCCCTTATTTCAAAGACCTGCCATCAAATATAAAATATCTCACTAACTCTTTTATTTATTACGTATTAATAGTATGGTAGGATGGGTTAAATAAAATCTAGTATTAAAATTAATGTCACCTAAAAAAATTAATGTCACCTATTTTTATTTGCTTCTGTTAACATAGTGACTAAAGTTTTTTTAATTATATAAGACTTCGGTGTTTGTGCCTTGCATTATATTTCTATTGGATGGTGCCTTTCTAAAATCTTCAGGGAGACAAACCATTAAATAAGTAGTTATAACAAAAGGTAATGAGGAATTAGATAAGGAAAGTATTAGGTTATACAGGTAGCAGAAGTTTTGAATCATGGTTAGAAATTAGAATCTTTCTGGTGACTAGATTCTCATCCAGAGAGTTCCAGAGTAAAATGGCTACCATGGCTAATTTAATAGTCTTTCACTATCTCTTGGCACATTGCATATACTATTTTGGCACTTGTCGTATTATATTTTGAATATTTAAATTCAGTAACAAATACTAATTTAAATACTTTTTCTATTCTTGGTATCCCTAGCACATGTCAATGTTCCTAATAAATTGTGGGTGTGCATTATATGGTGAAAAATGCCCTCTGGAGAACTATGAACCAAAGTTAACAGCCTAGGATGTCTTTACACACAAGTAATACTACCATCAGTCACCACAGTATGCAGCCCTTCCTGCCCAGCAAGCGAGATGTTGTGTTATTCTCTCCTTAGTGTTGTCCAGCCCAGCAGAACTGATTTTTAATGATAGTATTGTCAACACCTGATGATCGACTGCTTCCTAGATCCTTGCACTTGGAAACAGGCTGTCATCTGATGTGAAACATGACAGGACAGTGGTGTTGCGAGGAGTGATGCACCAGGAACAGATCCAGCCTCACATCCATAAAGAAAATTGGATATCACTCCTGCGTGGGAGACATTCATTTCAGTCTGCGGTTTGATGTATCTCTGATTGACAGACTACCAGAGGATACATTGGCTTCCTCGATACAGTTTATGCCCTTGTCTAATATTGTATCACCTTGTGTGCTGCTCAGGTGGGAAAAAAATCAATCACTGTAGTGAGTATGGATTTCAGAAACTCCAAGTTTGTCTGGCAGAAGTTTGTATAAAGCCTCTTTCTTCTCCAGGCTTTTCCTCTGCCAGTTTTGTAAAGGAGAACAAGAGCCCATTCCAATGGTCCCAGACAGGCCTCTAAAAAGCAGTGATCGATGAAAACAGCTTCTGTGTGATCATTTCAAAGTGTCTGCTGGAGTCTTTCAGGTAATCTCTATACAGTCCCCGGAAATAGGGTTGTTTTCTTTTTTGAATTAACTAACGAGGAAAGGTGGCCCCTGCCTGAGGAAAATTATTAAGCAAAATAACCAATTTTAATGGTTTAAGTACTATATTGACAGAACTTGCTGGTTATGTTGTGTCAAGTAAATAGTACCTCAATTAATGATGAAACTGATTGATTAACATTTAATTACTGAGCCTTATGCTGACCCAGAACTTTGCAAATACCAAAGTACATATAAAAGGTTAAAAATACGGTTTTGGCCTTTATTGGTATTAAAAGCTAAGACAAATCAAATATAGAATATCAAGAGTTATGCAATAAAGTGATACTCTCTGTAATGTTTTATGTAATCAGAAATCAGAGAAGAAAGTGAGCAGGGGAAAATATCAAGAATAAAGTCCTCAAAGACTTCATTTTGCTTCCGGGGTGCCTCTATGGACTTTCAATGCCACACTTTTCAAAATTATTAATGTTTCATATTCTGAATTCCATATGAAGAAACACATCTGCTTCTTATAGTGTGGCAGACAAGTTATTCTCAATGATGTTTTTGAATATCTAGATGCTAAATAAACTGCAACAGATTCAAATCTTAAATGATTGCTGAGCTTGCAAGGAACTAAAAAATATTTCCAAGAGGGAGGGGTAGGAAAGGAGACTGGGTTTTGGAGAATCCCTAAGCCATCGAATGTAGGTGACCTAGAAATAAACCGTAGTTGTACTTGAAACTGGATACTAGGCACAAGCCACGGGAATCAGCAACACAGGGCTTAGGTCTGTTTAAGTAACATTGTAATGAACGTGAAGGTGCAGATGAAGTGGCTCCTTGGGTCAGAAGAACACAGAAGGTCAGGCACGCGGGAGTTCTGGGCTTTTGGTCACCAGCTGTGTGCCTTTCTGGAGCCTGAGTACTACCAAGAGAGATCTCACAGGAGCAACTGTCAAGGTAAACCTGTCCAACTCTAATACCCTTTCACGTAATTGCTTCTGTTTTACTAGCCAAGGTCCTTATTTTCCACTGAACTGAAATCATTCACCAGTCTTCAGACTGGGCCATAATTTGGCTTCTGTTCTTAAATGAGTTTGTATGATATTAAGATTATCAACGCCTCTAAAATTTGGAAGAACTTTCCTGTAAAACACACACACACACACACACAACACCTCTAGGCCTGAAGTTGTTTTTTTTTTGGTTTGTTTTTTAAATATATTATTTATTTATTTATTTATTTATTTTTGACAGAGAGAGAGAGAGAGAGAGAGAGAGAGAGAGAGAGAGAGAGAGAGAGAGAGAGAGAGAGAGATACAGAGAGAGAACTGAACTGGGGGAGCTCCCAGTTCAGCATATGGGTCCGCACGGGCCGGGGCCAGGATTCGATCCTCGGTCCCCAGCGCTGCAAAGTGAGCGCTTAACCCACTGAGCCATCCCGGCTTCCCCTAGGCCTGAAGTTTTGTGTGTGTGTGTGTGTGTGTGTGTGTCTGTGTGTGAACATTTTAAACTATTCAATTTCTTTACTTGTGATAGAACTATCCATGTATTCTATTTCTTTCTGAGCCAGTTTTCATACATTAGATGTTTTTCTAAGAACTCACCTATTTCTAACTCTTTGGCATAAAGCTGTTTGTGGCGTTTTGTATTTTCTTTTCTCTCTGTTCTGCCTGTAGTTATGACAACTTATTAGTGCTATTTATTTTTGCCATCCCACTTTTTTCTTAATTGTCCCTACCAGAGACTGGCCCACTTCATTAGCCTTTGCAAAGAACTAATGTTTGATATCCTCATCCTTTTAGTACTTATTTCTTCATTTTATTCACTTTTACTTTTTAAAAAATCTCTCCTACTTTCTTTGGATTTGTGCTTAACCAGGCCATAAAAAAACAATCCTGGGAAAGCTGGGATGGCTCAGCGGGTTAAGCGCTCACTTTGAAGCCCCAGGGACCGAGGATCGAATTCCAGCCCCGGCCCAGGCGGACCCACATGCTGAGCTGGGGTGTGCCCCCAGTTCAGTTCTTGCTGGGACCTATGAGGGAGGCTCCCGGCCCAGTTCCTGCCCTGTGCAGCCCTGTGCCCACCTGTGGAGTGAAACTAAATGGAAAACTGATGCTGTCAACTGTGAAGACTGCTCTGGGCCCTCCCCCTTCTCTCTGTCTCTCTCTGTCTCTGTTTCTCTCTGTCAAAAATCAATAAAATAAATCTTTAAAAAAAAAAATCCTGAACAAGTGAGAAAAAAAATTAGTATCACACAAATTTTATTCTTTGAAGTGTAATCAAATGAAGTTAAAAGTCTTTAACAACAACAACAAAAAAAAAACCTGAAGAAAACATACATTTAAAATACACATTACATTTGCAAAAACTCATGGTTCAAAAAAGAAGCAAGGGGAAGCCGGGATGGCTCAGTGGGTTGAGCACTCACTTTGCAGCTCCGGGGACCGGGGATCGAATCCCAGCCCCGGCCGGTGCGGAACCATATGCTGAATTGGGAGCTCCCCCAGTTCAGTTCTCTCTCTGTCTCTGTCTCTGTATCTTTCTCTCTCTCTGTCAAAAATAAAAAAATAAATATATATATTTTTTAAATAAATAAATAAATAAAAAGAGGCAATACTGGATACTTTAATACTCTCAGAACTGACTAATCAATTATTAAATGGTCTATTTTCAGCTGAATAGTGGGCACTAGATTGTTTATTTTATCATTTATCTTATTTTATCTGTATGTGCATTTGTGTATTGACATATACACATAACTATATACAGTAGACATTCTGTTAACCAGAACTCAAGCAACCAGCACACTCAAGCAACGGACAAAAAATTTTTGTCCGTTGCTTAAGGTTTTGCCGGTTGCTTGTAAGTGCCAGTTGCTGAGTTCCGGTTAATGGGGAGTCTCCTTAAATTTATCAGGTACCTACCAGACCCATGGGTGCCAGTTAACTGAAATTCTACTGTATATTCATATTTCATTTTCTTATAGAAATATTCTATACTCCTAAATATATATTCTTTTGTATTCTTGTCTTTCCTTGCATATAAAAAAGAAAACATTCAAACTCCTAAAAAATATCTAACACTAGTGGATTTCTTCAATAACATCCACGCACATCAATACTAAAATTGTGGAGTCCATATGGTCCATACTTTTCATTGTACTGCTAAGAAACTAAGGCCCAGTAAGGTCAAATGTCTTATCTAAGGTCATAAGTTAGTGAGAAAACAGATCTGGAATTAGCAACTGGAAATCCTGACTCCAAGACCAGTTCTCTATTAGAAATACTGCCCCAACATGTGTGTTAGTTCACAGAGATAAGAATGTAACTGTCACTGAATAGTTATAATATATTTAGCCATTAATATTTTACTCCTTTTTGTATAACTTCTCCAAGTTTATTTTCAGGTACAATGATTATAAAAGGTACTTCCATAAATTAACATTTGATGTATCACTTGAGGGTTCATCACTTACTATAGTGAGAAGTACTACACTATAGAAACTTTGTTTGACCAAACAATTCTCAACTCTGGTTATGGCCCCAAATGATCACATAATACATGTACCTAATAGCACCCCAAGTTTTGGAGACAGACAACACAAAACCAGTTCTAATTTGGGATCGACCTCATGTAAAGCTACTGGCCTCATGGTTTCATCTGTAAATGGGGGACTAGAATACTGATCCAGGAGGGTTACTGTCAAGACTAAATGGCATAGAACTACTTCTGATATAGTTGATTCTCAAACAGTGGCTGTTATCCACTCCAAATCACACCCTTCTTACTCACATATACACATATCGCAGCCATTTCCAGTCACATTAGATAATTATTTACCATATTTTTCCATGTATAAGACAATACTTTTGTCTAAAATTGTTAGACCAAAAATTAAAGGTCGTCTTGTACAAAGGAATAACCTGTGTATTTATTTCTTAATGTTAGGTTATAGAAGTGGGGCTTGACTTATACCTGAGGGCATCTTATACACAGAAAAACAAAGAACATGCTTTAAAAAGTAGGGAAGAAGAAAATAGGAAAATTCTTCAAAATTATAAACAACCGAGATGAGAATCATTTGATATTACACAGATATAGACACACTATATCCTTTAATATTTGGCTTCCGTTTTTAGGCAAATACCTCCCTTGCACTGACTATACTAGACACTCTCAGAAAACAGCGGAGAGATTAATAGTGAATTTCATTTTGGTGTGTTTAAGACTGACTCCTATTGGTATTATTTAGCTTCAATATTAAAGGTAACATGCCTCCGGTTTTTCAAAGGTGGAATACAACAAAAGAAAGATGGAGCCAAGAGTTACTTGTTTTTCTCATTTCAAACTTCAGACTTCATGAATAAGAGAGATTTAGAGAGAAGACAGCACTGAATTTCTTCCCATCTATAATAGGTAAGATAATAGATGAGTTCAGACTTTGGGGAAATATATTTTAATAATGCTCAATCATTCATTTCTAGTATTATTCATTAAGATGGTCCCAGAGTGGAGTGACACTAGCATTTCAGGAGTTTGTCTCATAAAAGCCACACATTGAATTGAAATAATAGCTTCTTTCTGTTACCCAATTGAACAGGCTGTATCTAGAAGAAAATGTAGAGTCTATGATTCAGTTATGTAATTAACTGAATAGTGATTATTGCTCTTATTGCTTCAAATCAATTTAACATTCTTTTAATTAAAAGTTAATCCTTTAATGCTTAATTAGATTTCCATATTTTAATGAAAAAGTCAAGGTAGTATTATATTGCCTTTGACTTACATGTTATTGGTCTACTTTGCATTCTCTAGGACAAGACAACTTAGAAGCAAGAATTTTTTTGTTCTTTAGAGATAAACATTATACACCAAAGAGTTTGTCTAACTTCTCCTTATTTCCCTGTGGCCAATTTTTGAACCACAAGTTCTATTCCTTTTTTTTTTTTTTTTTTTTAAGTTCTCATTGAACAATGGCTAGATGTCACTCACTGAAACTGGACAGGGATATAACATGCATAAAGGGTCTCTTCCCTTCCTTCCTTTTTCATTTAAATTATATCTATAAATAAAACCAGACATAGACTTTTCTTCTCAGGCCCTAAATTACACCTATTACTAGAAGATGTTAGATACTTGGGGAGAAATGTTAGAACTATAACAAGTAGTGTTCAACCAGTCCAAAAAACTTAGTCAATTAATTAAGAGAATAAATAAGACCAAGATGGTAGAACGCATATAAGTGTCTTAGCTTGGCTGTCAGTTAATTCATCAATGTAGGTAATCATTCTCAGGTTGTATAAAAGTAGTGGTATGGGAGATATAAGATTGCACATAACCCAAAGCTGTTTTTAGGAAAATGATTCAATTTCTCTACTAATGGTTTGTCAAAGGTGCTGTCTGAGTGTCTTCCTGTTATAGACTTCCAGACCAGAAAGCACTTCAGGGCTTACCCCTTCATTTTATAAACAAAGCTTGAGGCCCAAAGAGATGGCACAGTTTGTCTAAGCTCAGAAAGCATATACGGTACATATAACGAAGATCAAAAAGACAAGTGGGGTGAATGTGGATCTGATGAGTTAGAAACAGAAGACCTAACATAGCTGTTCATGTTGGAATAGCTACGTTTTAGCCCATGCAAGTAGAATAATGTACCGGTACCCTGAAAAAAGCACAGATTTTAGTGTCAGAGGAACCTACACTTCTTGTGGCTAAAAGCACTCCCCTGTCAGCAACGTTTTCTTTTATTGAAAATGAATTATGATACTGATGGGTAAGGAATTCAAGAACCGAATGTTGTGTTCCAAGGACCATGATATATGTTCAAAATAACTGTTGATCACTTTTTCAAATACTTTTGGTGTTATGTCCAATATTCTAGTAAAAAACAAGAGCTTCTCTGACCTTCATATGTAAGAATTTTGCATCTGTAACACCATTATTCCCACAGAGCTGCATTATCTCATTTTCTACATTTACAACTATTATCACAACATGGTCCACTCCCTCACTCTGACCATGTACAAAAGAGAACATATTTGCTTTGTGATTAATATAATGAAAAAGTCACTAAATCTGAGGTGTATTCACATGTTTCTTGCTATATTGTGCATCATTAACATTATTAGAAACCTAATCCTAAAACTTTTAATGAGCCTTATGGGAGATTTATGTCTATGAAAATATAATTCTGAGGTAAGGATATGTCAACTCTTAAAATAAAATAATCATAAGAGAAAGCTTTTCGGATTCAAAAAAAATAAAAGATGCAGTCAAACTCTCAATAGGTCAGAAGTGGTGCATTAACTACAATTTAGCTGGGGAAGAAAAACAAATAAATAAAGAGCCATTTAGCTTTTCCACACAGAAAACGCTTTATAAAACATTTTATAAGCCACAAAATTTCATGTACTTTAATAACATCTCTATATAAGTGATTAAAAGCCAATAACTGCATTTTTCATAATTATGCAACTGTAGGCACACCTGGCTAAGCCCTTCACAGTTTTTACCCTAAAACTCAAAAGTAGAGCAGTATTTTTATAGTAGAGAGGAGGGAAGAATTAATCTTACTTCCTTAAGCTCATATTCCTGATATTTCTTAGGTGAGCCTTTGCATATCCAAAGTATAGTTGTCAGTCACCAAGCAGTAGTCCCCAGTTCATAATCAATAATCACTAAGCCACAGTCACTTATAATCAAGTCACAATCACCAGTCACCAAGTCACAATGCCCTATAACCAAGCCACAATCACCAGTATCCAAACCACAGCCAGCTTTTACTCTGCCAGTTATTAGTCACCAAGTCGGCCACCAGACCATCCATGTTTTCTCAGTTTGATTGACTTGACCAAAAGCAGGCACTTTTTCTATAAAGGGCCAGATAATAAACATTTTGGTTTCCTAACATTCACAACCTCCCTGCCAGACCACACTACTGAGGTCCTGACATGATTCACAAATAACTCCCTTCAGTTGAAAGCAATGATTTAAACACCAAGAAAAGAAGTCTACCATCCTGACGTGCTGCAGTCTTATCATTAAGATACCCGGTTCCAAAGATAATGATTCCCCCAAAGAGCGCAGCCAGTTCTCTCAGGTTAAAATAGCATCCTGCCTTTGACGTGGTTGGGACCAAGATCAAGAAGCTCAGTGGATGAAAATAAGTGTTAGCCTGAAATCTGAAGGTCACTCAACTTCACATTCTCCCCATTTGATTTATATCAGGCCCCTGGAGCACACGTGGTAATCTGATAACCAGACCTGTCCCTCGAGCTTTGTTTGGCCCAGCATTTTTTTTTAAACAGGATGTAGTTCAGAACATTTAATCATCAAAGAATCTCTCATAAAAGTCCAGATATATTACATTACTTTTCTTGAAAAGTAAGCCCAAGTAGCAAGAAACAAAAGCAATAACAAAGCAAGCAAAATCTGGCTATGGTTAGGCTGCAGCTACATCATTTTGATGGTGCATGTCCTAATCCATTTGCTGATGCTTGGCTCTAGGCCAACCTGCTTCACTTATTGCTTGTTTGGCATTGGAAAGCATTTGGCTTTGAGGACTCAACCAAGGGGAGTATAAACATGAACAAAGAATATAATCAACTTGAGAACATGTCACTCTCCCCTGCTATAAAGGTGGGTCACTTATTTAAGAGTATCTTCCCCCATCAATAGAAACAGATCTGCCATTGCCAATCCTGGCTCTTTAAGACCAGGAGTAGACTGGTGAGCTCTGAACTCCCCCAAAACAAAGCTTAAGTCCTCAAACTTTCTCACTGATTCCCATGATAGGTGTGCCCTGTGCAGGAGCTCTCCTTGCCCACCTGGCTACTGATGACCTCTAAAGTCAGACTCATAACTAACCCCATAGATAAGGCAACTGTGTCAGGCCAGCCCTCTTGCTTGGGATAATGCCAACTTGCCTCACAAGATGACAAAGCAAGATGCCCCAGTGTTTCAGAAGGTGTTTTTTTTTAAGTCAAAGGTGTGACATGTTAGGATCTCATCAAATTTGAATTGTGAAGTGGAGAAAAAATCCAAACTCCTTAAGATTGATGTGGGAAAAAAAGCTACGTTAGGGAAGCCAGGATGTCTCAGCGGGATAAGCATTCACTTTGCAGCCCTGGGAACTGAGGTTCGAATCCCGGCCCCAGCCCGTGTAGACCCATATACTGAGCTTGGATGTGCCTCCCATGCAGGAGGCCCCCAGTTCAGTTCTCACCCCCCATTTGTCCCCTGGCTCAAGGGGGTGTGCCTCCCATGCAGAAGGGCTCCAGCCCAGTTCCCACCCTGCACAGCCCCCTCTCACCTGTGTGGAATGAAACCATGTTGGAAAAACTGATGACGTACAACTATGAAGACTGCTCTGAGCTTTCCTTCTTCTCTTCGTCTCTGTCTCTGTCAAAAATAATAAAACCTTAAAAAAAAAAGTTATGTAGAAAGGATGCTCTAAGACAATAAAACAAGAGACCCATTCAAAGATGGATATAAAAGGCAATCAATAAGAGACAGAAAAATCAAAAGAAAATCAGGAGAGCCAAGAGAGGAGAGTTTCAATGAAGAAGAGAGATTGATTCTGGAAAACAGTACTTTGCATAACTGAGGAGTATTTTTTCACGTCTGTGTAAAAGACTTCCCAGAGAAGGTGAATATTGAGTGAAATCTCAATGTATATATATAAGAATCTGTCAAGATACAAAGGGGAGAAGAGGTGCTGGGTTTCCAGTAAAGGGAACAGATATGCAAAAGCATGTAAGTATAAAAGAGTATGACACATTTAGGTAAGAGAAAGGCTTTCCATAGTTCTGAGACATAAGTTCTGTAGTAGAAACAAGCAGCACATGAAATAATCACAACAGATTATAAGATCCAATATGCCAGGATAAGGAGTTTGGACTTCTATGTGGCAATCAAATAAATTATAGTTTACATTAAAAAATAATGTGACTCTAATTATGAAGGAATGATTGGAAAGGTGAGAATTTGGGCAGAGAAAAATAGGAGAACATTGTAATCATAATTTAGTAACAATATACAGAATGCCAAAAGCCTAAGTGTGATCCACTGAAGTAGTTCATATATGAATTTATGAAGTTTAATTATGGTGGTGGCAGATAAACCAGAAGAAAACAAAAGCACAATAGACATAATAATAGATTATGTTCAAGGACTTGATGATAGATAAATCCAGATAAATTGAAGTAGGAACAGAGCAAGGATAGCTACAGGATTTATGATGAGACTTCATCTGTCCAGGTCAGAAACACCTTTTATCTAAAATGAATAAATCAAAAAGAAATACCAAGGAGATAGTTATATATACAAAATTGATGCTGAAGAAAGAAGCTTGGAGATTCCTATTTTTTGAACCATCCACTTAAGTTCAAAAGTTGAAAGTGTGTGAGGGAAAGCAACGCATAAGCTTTCCTAGGTAACAGCTACAGAGCCAGAAATACCAAAGATTAAATACCAATCTAAAGCTGTAGCACACACTTGGAGACAGGGAAGACAAAACTACTAGGGGATACACTGAAACAGCATCTAAGGAAGGGGATCTAAAACCCTAATGTGCTATGAAAGCCAGTAGAAAATTTGAGACAAGACAATGGATTCAGAGATTAAGTGGTCATTAATGCCTTAGAAAAAACAGTTATAGTAGGTGGAAGTAGAATCCAGCTTGCAGCTAGTTGTGGATA